>NW_025560954.1:0-13137 GCF_020424385.1 Procambarus clarkii | reverse complement strand
GCCCAAGATTACCATCCGAGTTGCCGTCGGGGAAGTGGCTCAAATAGCCTCGGCTATCACTTCCTTTTGACGGCCGTTGATGGGCAAGCGGATTAAGGCGCCCTGTAGTTACCAGTTGCGTTGCTCCTGGGAGTATGGGTTCGAGTCACTTCTGGGGTGTGAGTTTTCATTCGCATATAGTCCTGGGGACCATTCAGGCTTGTTCGCATTTGTGTTCCTCACGTGTGTCCCGAAGAATGAGGTGATTTGGTGAAATGCTATGCCCAAGATTACCATTTGAGTGTCCGTCGGGGAAGTGGCTCAAATAGCCTCGGCTATCACTTCATTTTGACGGCCGTGATGGTCAAGTGGATTAAGGCGCCCTGTAGTTACCAGTTGCGTTGCTCCTGGGAGTATGGGTTCGAGTCACTTCTGGGGTGTGAGTTTTCATTCGCATATAGTCCTGGGGACCATTCAGGCTTGTTCGCATTTGTGTTCCTCACGTGTGCCCCAAAGAATGAGGTGATTTGGTGAAATGCTATGCCCAAGATTACCATCCGAGTTGCCGTCGGGGAAGTGGCTCAAATAGCCTCGGCTATCACTTCCTTTTGACGGCCGTGATGGTCAAGTGGATTAAGGCGCCCTGTAGGTTACCAGTTGCGTTGCTCCTGGGAGTATGGGTTCGAGTCACTTCTGGGGTGTGAGTTTTCATTCGCATATAGTCCTGGGGACCATTCAGGCTTGTTCGCATTTGTGTTCCTCACGTGTGCCCCAAAGAATGAGGTGATTTGGTGAAATGCTATGCCCAAGATTACCATCTGAGTTGCCGTCGGGGAAGTGGCTCAAATAGCCTTGGCTATCACTTCCTTTTGACGGTCGTGTGATGGTCAAGTGGATTAAGGCGCCCTGTAGTTACCAGTGGCGTTGCTCCTGGGAGTATGGGTTTGAGTCATTTCTGGGGTGCAAGTTTTCATTCGCATGTAGTCCTGGGGACCATTCAGGCTTGTTCGCCTTGTGTTCCTCACGTGTGCCCCAAAGAATGAGGTTGATTGGGTGGTGAAATGCTATGCCCAAGATTACCATCCGAGTTGCCTTCGGGGAAGTGGCTCAAATAGCCTTGGCTATCAATTCCTTTTGACGGCCGTGATGGTCAAGTGGATTAAAGCGCCCTTTAATTACCAGTTGCGTTGCCTCCTGGGAGTATGGGTTCGAGTCACTTCTGGGGTGTGAGTTTTCATTCGCATATAGTCCTCGGGACCATTCAGGCTTGTTCGCATATGTGTTCCTCACGTGTGCCACAAAGAATGAGGTGATTTGGTGAAATGCTATGCTCAAAGATTACCATCCGAGTTGCCATAGGGGAAAGTGGGCTCAAAATAGCCTTGGCTATCACTTCCTTTGGACGGCCGTGATGGTCAAGTGGATTAAGGCGCCCTGTAGTTACCAGTTGCGTTGCTCCTGGGAGTATGGGTTCGAATCACTTCTGGGGTGTGAGTTTTCATTTGCATATAGTCCTCGGGACCATTCAGGCTTGTTCGCATTTGTGTTCCTCCAAGTGTGCCCAAAGAATGATGGTGATTTGGTGAAATGCTATGCCCAAGATTACCATCTGAGTTACCGTCGGGGAAGTGGCTCAAATAGCCTCGGCTATCACTTCCTTTTGACGGCCGTGATGGTCAAGTGGATTAAGGCGCCCTGTAGTTACCAGTTGTGTTGCTCCTGGGAGTATGGGTTTGAGTCACTTCTGGGGTGCAAGTTTTCATTCGCATGTAGTCCTGGGGACCATTCAGGCTTGTTCGCATTTGTGTTCCTCAAGTGTGCCCCAAAGAATGAGGTGATTTGGTGAAATGCTATGCCCAGATTACCATCCGAGTTGTCGTCGGGGAAGTGGCTCAAATAGCCTTGGCTATTACTTCCTTTTGACAGCCGTGATGGTCAAGTGGATTAAAGAGCCCTATAATTACCAGTTGCGTTGCTCATGGGAGTATGGGTTTGAGTCACTTCTGGGGTGTGAGTTTTCATTCGCATATAGTCCTAGGGACCATTCAGGCTTGTTAGCATTTGTGTTCCTCACGTGTGCCCCAAAGAATGAGGTGATTTGGTGCAATGCTATGCCCATGATTACCATCCGAGTTTGCCGTCGGGGAAGTGGCTCAAATAGCCTTGGCTATCACTTCCTTTTGACGGCCGTGATGGTCAAGTGAATTAAGGCGCCCTGTAGTTACCAGTTGCGTTGCTCCTGGGAGCATGGGTTCGAATCAATTCTGGGGTGTGAGTTTTTCATTCGCATATATTCCTGGGGGACCATTCAGGCTTGTTCGCATTTGTGTTCCTCACGTTTGCCCCAAAGAATGAGGTGATTTGGTGAAATGCTATGCCCAAGATTACCATCCGAGTTGCCGTCGGGGAAGTGGCTCAAATAGCCTTGGCTATTACTTCCTTTTGACAGCCGTGATGGTCAAGTGGATTAAAGCGCCCTATAATTACCAGTTGCGTTGCTCCTGGGAGTATGGGTTTGAGTAACTTCTGGGGTGTGAGTTTTCATTCGATATAGTCCTGGGGACCATTCAGGCTTGTTTGCATTTGTGTTCCTCACGTGTGTCCCAAAGAATGAGGTGATTTGGTGAAATGCTATGCCCAAGACTACCATCCGAGTTGCCGTCGGGGAAGTGGCTCAAATAGCCTTGGCTATCACTACCTTTTGACGGCCGTGATGGTCAAGTGGATTAAGGCGCCCTGTAGTTACCAGTTGCGTTGCCTCCTGGGAGTATGGGTTCGAGTCACTTCTGGGGTGTGACTTTTCATTCGCATATAGTCCTGGGGACAATTCAGGCTTGTTCGGCTATATATATATATATATATATATATATATATATTATATATATATATATACTATATATATATATATATATATATTATATATATATATATATTTATATTTATATATATATATATATATATATATATATATATATATATATATATATATATATATATATATATATATATATATTATATATGGTGTGTGTGTGTGTGTGTGTGTGTGTAAATGTGTATGTGTGAGGTATATGTAGGTATATATGAACAACTCGATTATATAATAATAATAAATAAAGAGCAAACAGTAAACAGAACAACATGTGTGGAAGCATCGTAGTGTGTATATATGAATGCTACACAGTATTTATCTATAGACAATCATATATGGTGAAACACATGTGAAGAAAACCTCTCACACACTCACAGCTCCCTGACAAGAGGGAGCCAGCAGCTTAGATTAGCTGCCAATACCCACACATCGTGTCAGCAAGGCGGACAGCCCGCCTGCTTTCATACCTCTCGCTGTATTTCCCACTTCTATACTTCCCTTCACCTATGCCTCACCTTCCTCTTTACTTAAAAAAAAATCATTATGGCCAATCCTCCCTTTCCCACACTCTGTGAGTCGTTGGCCATGCTGTCATGCCATCCTGACCATTATGGCCAAGTCCTCCCTCCCCCACACTTCCGATGTTGTTGTTCAAGTTATCATCCCGTCCAGACCAGTAGCGTAGGTTGAGACTAGAACAATCCGTGGCACCTGAGCAGGTGAGCTCATTAAGCCCCTCTGCTCAGGTGAGCACAGGTGCATATTCCACAATAGGGTCTGGGGGGGGATTCCCCGGATGTTCTGACGTGTGTCAGTGCATGGGCCTTTGACCGAGGGTTATGTTGGGGTAAGGGGGAGGAAGCTATGTGGTTGGTATGCGGTCATGTTGGGAGAAGGAAGAGGAGAAGATGAATATGTATGAGTATGTGCTGTACAGTTATTCCTGTGTGTGTAGATAGATGGGAGTATGTTGAGTGACGAAGAGCATAGTCTTAAAATGTGTATAAGAGTATGTAGGTTATGTTGTGTAGGGAGGGGGGAGCCCCCATACCTGATAGAGATCAGGTTTCTAAGATGTGAGGGATACGGAGGGGAAGTGAGGGAACAGGTGGGTTTGTGTGACAGTAAATGTAAACAAAGAGCGTTAAACTTTTCTCAGCCAATGCAGCTGTGTTGGTGGTGATCAATGACGTCTATTAGTTCCCCCTACATGGGCAGGAAGTGTTGAGGGAGTGTGGAGAATCCAGGGACTTAAGATGGGAGGGGAGAATGAGGGAGAAGGAGGGGGAAAGGGAGGTAACAGCTGGCAGTGGGTTGTGTGTGAAAGTGGAATCATTATTTTTCTTAAAGAATGACAGTTTTATGTACCCTCCTTGCTTCCAGAGCGCTAATGATATATGGGCCATACCTACCACATAGCTATGAGGAGAGACACCACATGACCACATGGGATTACCTCTTAAAGATTGAGGCCTAACTGTTGCGAATGTCATCATCCGTCTCTACCATAGTCAGTCATGCCCACCCCTCCCCCCTCCATCCATATAGCAGGACATACCACCATACCAACACCACCACCACACTGCTGGGAGTAACAGCAATACGCCGTACCATACTCTCTCCTGACACAGCTCACACCGGCACATAGCATTGAGTGTGTCATTGTTCTTTCTCAAAGGTGAGCCAGGACCTCAACAGACAAATTCCAAATGGAGGCCTGGACGGGAGAGAGAGAGCTTTTGTGGGCGACTCCCCTCTGGGAAGACTAACACAAAACTGGCTAAATGAGCAGCACCGCAAGCACCTATCCTACGCTCCAAACAGGTCACCCCACCCCCCAGCCCCTCCTCCCCCCTTTCCATCAACCATCACACCCCCCCCCCCTCCCCTACATCGATTTTCTGTGCAAAGCCTTTAGTATTATGTGTAACCTTGTATCATAACGTGGTCTACATCAGCAGATAATGAAAATTCCCAGAGATACTTGTAACCGAGTCTAAGCCGAGCAGTAGTAACATCTAGAAGTCTGCTGATTTTATTGGATGATCCATAGATGTGTGGCTCCTCTTGCATGATAATATGATGATAGATGGAATGTTTATTCAATAACTGGTAGAAATAACATAATGTAGCTTCATATTTATCATGGTAAAATAAACAAACATACATACACAGTGCGGTCAGTCCTCGCTTTACCTCAAACACGTCATTCATTCTCTCTCTCTGCCTTAAGTGAGCAATGTTCCCCACATACAAATTCCAAGCAAATTAAACATATATAAAACTAATGTGGAAAAAACAGTCATCAATGCAACGTAATGCGGGAAAATAAACTTTCTGCTGCTGTCCAAATTAACAGCATTTGAAAATTTATGCAAGTCTAGAAAATCTTCTATAGCCCTTACATTCTAAACACAAGTAAAATATTAGCACGTGGTTGTATCATGTTATATCATCATAACGTGGAAAACTTCTTTCTGTCTGATGATCAAATAGCATTTTTGAAAAAATGACATCAGCTTGGTCTTATGCCATTAGGACTGTATTGCACTGTGCACAACAGTTGACTCATAATATCATAGCAAGACAATGTCGCATTATGTTCAACACTTATACTGAAGGAGTGAGCGAGGCACTTAGTAACGTAATGTGGAAATCAACTTTCTGTCCGATGTCCGAATATCATTATTGAAATGTGAACCACGTTTAGCCAAACACAATATCTCCATTACATCTCTTACCATATAAATATTACTGTCTACAGTTTTAGCCCCTGTAACATTTGTAACGTAACATAACACGGAAATCATCAACTTTCTGCAGTCCAAAATATCATTTTGAAATGAAAAGTGAGACTTACTCCATCTCCATTTCATCTCTTACCATATAAATATTGGTGTCTACCAGTTTTACCCTCTGTAACACATTGTAACGTAATGTGAAAATCAACTTTCTACAGACCAAATAACGTTTTGAAATGAAAAGTAAGACTTAAACATATATAAGACTAATGTGGAAAAACATAGTCTTGATACTATTATTAAATTGACTTGTTCATTATCCCGAGTTAAAGGCTGTCTCTAAGACCTACATTATCCAAATGTAAACAGCAATCGATGAGAATAAGACCGGATGAGACGTTAGTGAAGTAGTTGAAAATGTATGCAAGTCTAGACAATCTCCTATAGCCCTTACATTCCAAACACAATAAAAATATTAGCACAAGCTTGTTTAGTTCTTGTATCTTCTAACGTGTTGTTTATTCAATAGTTAGTTAGTTTAGTTCATTTATTATGCACCCCATACCCATCTTGTGGGCAGTAGTGGAAAGGGTTACAGAGGCACATAATGGGCTCAGGGAATGAACCCCACAATTCATTTAGCTAAGCAAGTTACAATCTTGATGAGCTAGTTACAAAATTCGATATAAGTCGTCACATCAACAATGGGTTCGAGATCGACCTCAAGTACAGGTTCTAAATTAAGCAACTGACATATGTGGAGAGCTAGTGTCAAAAATTATATGTTTGTCCTGCACACCGCCCCCCATCCAGTGGGCAGCAGTGGATAGGCTACAATCACTCAGTTACTACCTATAGTTAGCAAACTGGGGATATTTGGCTAAAATTTCTGGTAGCAGATCATTTTGAATGAAATATTTACACATCGCTGGAACATTGCTTATAGAATTGTCTCTAAATTCACGTATCTTTTCGCACTCCATCACATAGTGACGGAGGGTGTGCGAATAATTTTGTTGACACAGTTTACATTTGGTCAGGTCTACATCAGCAGATAATGAAAATTCCCAGAGATACTTGTAACCGAGTCTAAGCCGAGCAGTAGTAACATCTAGAAGTCTGCTGATTTTATTGGATGATCCATAGATGTGTGGCTCCTCTTGCATGATAATATGATGATAGATGGAATGTTTATTCAATAACTGGTAGAAATAACATAATGTAGCTTCATATTTATCATGGTAAAATAAACAAACATACATACACAGTGCGGTCAGTCCTCGCTTTACCTCAAACACGTCATTCATTCTCTCTCTCTGCCTTAAGTGAGCAATGTTCCCCACATACAAATTCCAAGCAAATTAAACATATATAAAACTAATGTGGAAAAAACAGTCATCAATGCAACGTAATGCGGGAAAATAAACTTTCTGCTGCTGTCCAAATTAACAGCATTTGAAAATTTATGCAAGTCTAGAAAATCTCCTATAGCCCTTACATTCTAAACACAAGTAAAATATTAGCACGTGGTTGTATCATGTTATATCATCATAACGTGGAAAACTTCTTTCTGTCTGATGATCAAATAGCATTTTTGAAAAAATGACATCAGCTTGGTCTTATGCCATTAGGACTGTATTGCACTGTGCACAACAGTTGACTCATAATATCATAGCAAGACAATGTCGCATTATGTTCAACACTTATACTGAAGGAGTGAGCGAGGCACTTAGTAACGTAATGTGGAAATCAACTTTCTGTCCGATGTCCGAATATCATTATTGAAATGTGAACCACGTTTAGCCAAACACAATAACTCCATTACATCTCTTACCATATAAATATTACTGTCTACAGTTTTAGCCCCTGTAACATTTGTAACGTAACATAACACGGAAATCATCAACTTTCTGCAGTCCAAAATATCATTTTGAAATGAAAAGTGAGACTTACTCCATCTCCATTTCATCTCTTACCATATAAATATTGGTGTCTACCAGTTTTAGCCCCCTGTAACACTTATAACATAACGTGGAAATCATCATCAACTTTCTGCAGGTCAAAATATCATTTTGAAATGAAAAGTGAGACTTACTCCATCTCCATTTCATCTCTTACCATATAAATATTGGTGTCTACCAGTTTTAGCCCCTGTAACACATTGTAACGTAATGCAGAAATCATCATCATATTTCTGCAGTCCAAATAATATTTTGAAATGAAAATTATGACTTAGTCCATCTCCATTACATCTCTTACCATATAAATATTAGTGCTTACCAGTTTTAGCCTTCCATAACACAATTTATCGTAACGCAGAAATCAACTTTCTGCTGTCCAAAATATTCCACATGACTGAGGGAGCGAGCATTCGAGCGGTGTACTTCTCAATGTCTATCGCATGACCACATTATCCCACACTATACCTGCTCCTGCTTTCCCCCCTACACTTAGTAACGTAACGCGTAAATCAACTTTCTTTCTGATGACCAAATAACATTATTGAAAATGTGAACCATGTTTAGGCATTACATCCAAACACAAATAAAATATTACCACAGGCCTGTTTAGTTCTTGTAACACATTATATCGTTACGTCACGTAACGTGGAAATCATCTTTCTGTCTGATGGCCAAATATCATTTTTTGTCAATGTGAAGCTTTGTAGATTTAATTTTAAACAAAGGTGGGCCACAGCATCCATTATTTATGAGCAGTAAGAGGGAAACTGGATCCACACATACAATTTCCAAGCACCACAATGCTATTGTGGTAAACATAACATAAAAATACAATAATGTAGTACGCTATTAGCAGGCTAGTCAAAACTTAACATAACATATGATTTCACAGAGTTTTAATGCAGGGAACATGTATACCCAGGGTAGGCACCGGCCGAGCCAGAGGGGCATTGGGCCATCGCAAAAGCCTAGTGTAGAAAAGATGATGTTGCTGGATGGAGGACAGGTAACAGGCGTCGCTGTGAGGAGACAGCGCACTTACGGGAGAAGAGGAACCGAAAAGAGAGAAAATGGTGAAGAGGAGATCTGAGAGGAAGCGTGGAGTACCTGTAGGACGTGGTGGAAGAGCAAGGGTACCTCAGAGTGCACGACGCAGTGGAGGCTCTACATGCATTGAACCTTGCAGTGGTAACGAGTCGTTGAAACGCACTCATGGACACGGAAGGAGGATCCCTTATAGTTGTTCAGGGATCACCCAATCCCCCCGGTCCGATGTGAGGTGGAAGTGTCGAAACACAAGTGACTGGCGAGGTGGTACGAGCCACGACACAAACTGGAGGAGTAACACTTCAGGAATGGAGGGAGCAAGAGAATAGTAGCCCTCTCCAATGCTGCTCGTTCGATATGACTCGTATTTTATGGGGAGGGGTATGTGACGGTGTCCACCCCTATATTTCTTCTTTCTCAGCTTAGAAGAGTCATATCTCCGTAGCCTAAGTATTCTCTGATGTTCAAGGAACATGTTCATGTGTGGGAAAGCGTGGAGCATAACTAAGCTGGCTGTAAAATAGCCAGCTAAGTTTGGTAATGCAAGGGGCTTATGCCTTTTAAGGCAGAGGACGGTGTCCAGCCATCCTGTTTCCCGCCAAGACGTCCTGACGCTTCCCGGCACCTGATTGGCCAGGGGAGGTCACGTGCCAGAAGCGACCAAAGACGAGAGCCCTCAGGCGGTGTGACGTCACGAAGTGGAGGGCTCGGGGTGATTGGTGCCTGGGCGGGAAGAGTACATCATGAGCTGTCAAAGAGGTAAGACGCGCTCAGTTGAGCTCCGGATCTAGAGATCCCTTACAAGTAGATTTAAGCTTCGCTTCGATTCTGCAGACAGTCTGAGAAGCCATTCAACTTCCGTGGAGTGCCCAAAAGCAAGGACGGGCCGGATTAGAGAGCCAAGAGCTCTATCAAGAGTCTGCAGCAGAGGGAAGGTTGGGCTGGTGACGTCCGGGACGCCCATCACCAGGGCGTCACCAGACGCCCTGGTGACGTCAGAGGACGCCCAGTATTCCACATCAAGCGAAAAGCTACGGCCGGGCCAAATCGACTGGCAGTGAGGCGAGGGGAAGCTGTGCTGGACTGTGAGGTGTCGGCAGTGCCAGTGAGAGTGGAGGACGACGACGGAGGTACCTGTCTCCAGTACCCCGGACAAGAGGAGGATTAAGGCAGTACCTGTTGTGAGGGAGAGCACGGCGAAGACGCGTTACCACGAGGACAACGGAGGAACCTGTGTGTGTGGAAACTGTTCATCAGGAGAGCAGAAGCCAGGACCAGGAACCTCAACATCCCTCAACAGAGGATGAGTCAGCTTCGTGGTTGGAGTGAAATAAGGTAGATAATTATCCCTCCCTTTACCCCTTCTGATCTAGGCGAGCTAGAGTATTTTATATGTTGTGAACATTTCTACTCATCATTTTATTAGGCTAGGAGCCAAGAGCTCATTTAGGCATGAGTTGGTGTGTGTGAGCATTAAGCCAGGGATGTTAGTGATCCTGGAGGTAGTAGCTGGTGTGCAAAGAGTCAGCAACGAACTTCGAAACGCCCAGCTGATCACATTGCTAGAGGCGTGGGAAAATCACAACATTTCTGACAGCTGATCATGCTGCTAGAGGCGCGAGGTGTGTGCCCACGCTGGAGGAGTGGACCCAGTCAGATGACCATGTTGCCAGAGACGTGTCATTGAGAAGTGTTGCCATCAGTGGACGATATCCCCCTTTTGACATTTCTTTATACAAAATATATGTGTATATATGCTTTTGCTTCAGTAAACTTTTAAATTAACTGATGAGTTTAAGTGATCCTCCATTCTCTAGGGCTATATATATATATATATTTATGAGACCATTAGTGACACCTTGCACTGCACGTGATATTGAATCCTTGATTAAGATAACCACTAAGACCACTGACGTGTTGCTGGGACACGAGTGTAAACACCCAGCTGGCGACCTGAATAGACCAGATATCCAAGAGAGCCTTCCAGTGTCAGGACGGGCAGGTTTAGGTGAGTTATAGGAAGCTTGAACCTCCCCACTCGCTAGGGGTGTATAAGGGCAGCCTTTAGTTGACTGGGGGAGCCCAAGGGCGAGCAGTGGCGCCTGGTACTGAGGGGCTAAGACCCGTGGGACGACCCAAACCACAGGTAGGAAGGGGGGGGTGAACCCTGACAGCACTAATATTTGTATAGTAAGAGATGTAAAGGAGATGGACTAGGTCATACTTTTTATTTCAAAATGTTATTTGGGCTGCAGATAAATGATAATGATTTCCGCATTACGTTACAATGTGTTACAGGGGCTAAAACTGCTAAACACTAATATTTATATGGTAAGAGATGTAATGGAGATGGACTAAGTCTCACTTTTCATTTCAAAATGTTATTTTGGACTGCGGAAAAAATATTGATTTCCACGTTACGTTACAATGTGTTACAGGGGCTAAAACTGCTAAACACTAATATTTATATGGTAAGAGATGTAATGGAGATGGACTAAGTCTCACTTTTCATTTCAAAACGTTATTTGGTCTGTAGAAAGTTGATTTTCACATTACGTTACAATGTGTTACAGAGGGTAAAACTGGTAGACACCAATATTTATATGGTAAGAGATGAAATGGAGATGGAGTAAGTCTCACTTTTCATTTCAAAAAGATATTTTGGACTGCAGAAAGTTGATGATTTCCGTGTTATGTTACGTTACAAATGTTACAGGGGCTAAAACTGTAGACAGCAATATTTATATGGTAAGAGATGTAATGGAGATATTGTGTTTGGCTAAACGTGGTTCACATTTCAATAATGATATTCGGACATCGGACAGAAAGTTGATTTCCACATTACGTTACTAAGTGCCTCGCTCACTCCTTCAGTATAAGTGTTGAACATAATGCGACATTGTCTTGCTATGATATTATGAGTCAACTGTTGTGCACAGTGCAATACAGTCCTAATGGCATAAGACCAAGCTGATGTCATTTTTTCAAAAATGCTATTTGATCATCAGACAGAAAGAAGTTTTCCACGTTATGATGATATAACATGATACAACCACGTGCTAATATTTTACTTGTGTTTAGAATGTAAGGGCTATAGAAGATTTTCTAGACTTGCATAAATTTTCAAATGCTGTTAATTTGGACAGCAGCAGAAAGTTTATTTTCCCGCATTACGTTGCATTGACGACTATGTTTTTTTTCCACATTAGTTTTATATATGTTTAATTTGCTTGGAATTTGTATGTGGGGAACATTGCTCACTTAAGGCAGAGAGAGAGAATGAATGACGTGTTTGAGGTAAAGCGAGGACTGACCGCACTGTGTATGTATGTTTGTTTATTTTACCATGATAAATATGAAGCTACATTATGTTATTTCTACCAGTTATTGAATAAACATTCCATCTATCATCATATTATCATGCAAGAGGAGCCACACATCTATGGATCATCCAATAAAATCAGCAGACTTCTAGATGTTACTACTGCTCGGCTTAGACTCGGTTACAAGTATCTCTGGGAATTCTCATTATCTGCTGATGTACAGCATCTTGGGACCTCTTCTATTTCTTATATACATTAATGATCTGCCTAATGTCTCTAACATCTGAAGCCTATTTTGTTTGCTGATGATACTACCCTCATCTACTCCAACCCCAACCCACATACACTAAATGATGTTGTTAATAATGAACTAAAAAAAGTCCACTTATGGATGTCAACCAACAAATTGACACTTAACATAGAAAGACACTACTACATCCTATTTGGAAGCAAATCTACAAATGCAATTCAGCTTCAGATTGACAATGTAAACATTAGCAATAAAAATGATGGAAAGTTTCTTGGCATATTCCTAGACAAGAGACTCAACTTCAGTACCCACATACACACATAACTAAGAAAGTCTCTAAAACAGTTAGTATACTCTCCAAATCAGATATTATGTACCGGACTCTGCTCTCATCTCTCTATATTATGCACTAATCTATCCCTATCTCAACTATGGTATCTGTGCATGGGGTTCAACCACTGCAAACCACCTCAAGTCCATCATCACCCAGCAAAAATCTGCTATCAGAATAATATAAAATTCTGCTTTCAGACAACACACAGCCCCCTTGTTTAACTCCCTAAACATGCTAAACATAATCTCACTCCACAAATTCTCTTGTGTCAACTACGTTTACAAAACCCTGTTCTTAAATGCAAATCCTTGTCTGAAAACTCTTCCTGGACAGATGTAATAGGACCCATTATCACCACACCAGAAATAAATATCTCTTTGATATCCCCAGAGTTAAACTTAATCTGTGTAAACACTCTATGCAAATAAAGGGACCCAGTTTATGGAACTCAATCCCTACTGAATTGAAAAGCTGTCCAACTTTTAAATCATTCAAAATCAATACTAAAAGTACCTAATTTCATCTTCATAGTTTTTCACTTTGGCCTTCAAATTGCAACTGTATCTATTGCTACCCAATCTCCAAACCTTTATGTTCCCAATTTGAACATCTTTACCATTGTGATCATTGCTG
>NW_025560952.1:0-24754 GCF_020424385.1 Procambarus clarkii | reverse complement strand
ATGGAATGTCCATGTCCCCGGCATGTCAACACGGCTTGTCTATTCTGTCTAATGTCTATTATTGTCTATTGGATCCAGCAAGCTGTGTCTGCGCGTGTCAGGGGATGCTTGAGGATGCCCTGTGGCCGTCTGCGTGTGTCTGCCGGTGCCTGCGGGGGTGTCTGCGGCATTCAACGGATTGATTGATTGATAAAGATTAAGTCACCCAAGAGGTGGCACGGGCATGAATAGCCCGTAAATTCTACGGATATATACGTCTGTATATATATATGTGGCTGTGTGCTGGAAGAAATTTTGTGTTTCCAGAAGTGGTGAATGGGCTGTTCTACAGTAGTTCTGCCATTGTCTATGGTCTCCTGCAAGGATCGTCAACGCTACTTTCATAGAGGGTGCTAGGGAACCGCGGGGGGGTCACCCAACCTACGATAACCCCCACCCCCACAATACACACACTGCAGAGTGGCGAGTACTAAGGTAAATCTTCCTCCCCCTTTCCTTGAACTTGCCTAGCCAGAGATAGAGGAGGGTCAGGCGTTGGATGCTCCCATTGAAAAACTAATTTTTTCTGGTCCACAGCTAAATTCCTGCCACAACGTTTTTGATATTATAGTCTGTTGTTAAGATTTAAGTTAAGCTTATCAATGATATAAGTTGAATTATGAACAACCCAGCGGGTTTTCTTCCTATTGGGGAGTGTTGTACATGCTGCTATGGCGGTGTGTCCACTCACAAGATGAGTGGCGCTGCCCAATAAACTCGCCCCTCGGGGCAAAATTTAAAAAAAATTAAGGGAGACTTACACATTGCGAGTAGTAACTATGAGAGCTGCGGTGTGTATTGTTCTATACTTTAATCAAGGATCGATAATCATTTACATATCTCTCTGTATGTACATTATTTGCCTCTATCATGACATATTTATTACACGTCAGCATATGTATAATAATGATTTTTAACATCAATATTTATAGTGCACTGCTCGATATCATTAGAATTAATGAAGGTGAATTGTTGATATCGAAGATATCTTGGTGCATATTCCACTATATCATTCAACACACTTCCACTACACATAAGGGGCATAACTGGCTGACCCCCTCACAGTGTTCAAGAGAGAACTCGATAAGATACCTGATCAACCAGGCTGTGATTCATACGTCAGGCTGCGAGCAGCCGCGTCCAACAGCCTGGTTGACCACAGTCCAGCAACGAGGAGGCCTGGGCGATGACCGGGCCGCGGGGACGCTAAGCCCCGAGACCAACTCAAAGTATACTCAAGGTGTCATTGTACTGATTCGCAATACACAGATAAATCACACGAGCCGTGATGCGGATTCGAACCTACACGCTGGGTAATAATCAGAGTAGATCAATTAATCCCTGTGAAACTTATCAAAATAGAGGGATGAATCACTAACTCTGATAATGACCCGATAGTTCATCAGTGTATTCATGTTGTCAGTCTGTAACAACGCGAACCACTGAACTAGCCACCGGTATAACTAGCAAGAGTAGTTATACCGGTGTAGTTATAACTACTATATAGTTATAGTAGTTATAACTTCAATCACTTGCATCCCCTTGCAAGTGATTGAAAAGACTCATTCGACGCATCCTGACAGAATTCTTAGAACAGCCAAATTTCGTTTTAAAAATAAGCTGGAATGAAGAGAGGGAAAAATGTGTCATGATTAACCTTTTAAGAATTCTACAACAAGTTGACGGAAAAATAGAAATATACAATAAGAACAATACAATAACAACAATGGAAAGAACAATAGACGGAGACGAGGGTCAGACTGCATATTCCTCAACTGTCAACAGCATTTGATACTGTGCTACACACAAGAGACTCTAACTGAAGCTAGAGAAGCCGGCTGGTGCATCTGGCATGCAGCCAGATACATTCAGCGAGTTATGGAGTACCTCTCAGGAAGGAAACAAAGAGCTACACTGAAAGAGGAAGTGTCAGAGTGGAGAGAGAGAGAGAGAGAGAGAGAGAGAGAGAGAGAGAGAGAGAGAGAGAGAGAGAGAGAGAGAGAGAGGAGAGAGAGAGAGAGAGAGAGAGAGAGAGAGAGAGAGAGACGAGAGAGAGAGAGAGAGAGAGAGAGAGAGAGAGAGAGAGAGAGAGAGAGGTAACAAGTGGAATACCACAAGGGAAGGTGCTAACGACTATCCTCTTTATAGTACATGTCAAAACAGAGGAGGAAGAATCAGAAAAGAACTCTAATGGCTAATAGATTTTAACCTATGCCAAATGCAATGGTATGAGGAATGGAGTAGAAAAATTTGAAGATCCGTACAGTAGAATAACACGAAAAGAAAACAGGTTTCTGCGGCAGAAAGGAAAACGTTCTTGAAACGTTCACACACACACACCTACCTGTTGTTTGACGGTTGAGAGGTGGGACCAAAGAGCCGAAGCTCAACCCCCGCAAGCACAACTAGGTGAACACACACACACACACGCGAGCGGGAGATTACACTGCACAAAGTGTTCATCTCCCCCCTCCCCCTCCCCCCCCCCCCAGACCTCCTCCCGTAAGTTCAACAAGCGATATCAACCCTTTTTATCAACCCATACTTAATCTCTTTTTTTGTTTATATATATTAAAAATTTTCCTCCTTTCTTTCTTCTTTTCCTCGGAAGAGAAACCTCACAAAGTCATGGTAAAAGCGGAGCTTTAGGTTACACTGAAATGTTACAAGTTTTTCTTGAAGTGACTTGACATCGTAGCTTCAAGAATAAGGGTGTGTAATACCAAGTCTAAACGGAACTTATCACCGCCGGTCGAGTCTCTACACCCCCTACAGTGCCACACCTACACTACCACACACCTACTCTACCACACACCCACACCACCACCCACACCCACAACTACAAAATAACATTGAAACTGTCTCCCCAAACCACAACAGGCGGATACAATCAAACTGTCTCCTCAAACCACAACAGACGGATACAATCAAACTGTCTCCTCAAACCACAACAGGCGGATACAATCAAACTGTCTCCTCAAACCACAACAGACGGATACAATCAAACTGTCTCCTCAAACCACAACAGACGGATACAATCAAACTGTCTCCTCAAACCACAACAGACGGATACAATCAAACTGTCTCCCCAAACCACAACAGGCGGATACAATCAAACTGTCTCCCCAAACCACAACAGACGGATACAATCAAACTGTCTCCCCAAACCACAACAGGCGGATACAATCAAACTGTCTCCCCAAACCACAACAGACGGATACAATCAAACTGTCTCCTCAAACCACAACAGACGGATACAATCAAACTGTCTCCTCAAACCACAACAGACGGATACAATCAAACTGTCTTCTCAAACCACAACAGACGGATACAATCAAACTGTCTCCTCAAACCACAACAGACGGATACAATCAAACTGTCTCCTCAAACCACAACAGACGGATACAATCAAACTGTCTCCCCAAACCACAACAGACGGATACAATCAAACTGTCTCCCCAATCCACAACAGACGGATACAATCAAACTGTCTCCCCAAACCACAACAGACGGATACAATCAAACTGTCTCCCCAAACCACAACAGGTGGATACAATCAAACTGTCTCCCCAAACCACAACAGGTGGATACAATCAAACTGTCTCCCCAAACCACAACAGGTGGATACAATCAAACTGTCTCCCCAAACCACAACAGACGGATACAATCAAACTGTCTCCCCAAACCACAACAGACGGATACAATCAAACTGTCTCCCCAAACCACAACAGGCGGATACAATCAAACTGTCTCCCCAAACCACAACAGACGGATACAATCAAACTGTCTCCCCAAACCACAACAGACGGATACAATCAAACTGTCTCCCCAAACCACAACAGACGGATACAATCAAACTGTCTCCCCAAACCACAACAGGCGGATACAATCAAACTGTCTCCTCAAACCACAACAGACGGATACAATCAAACTGTCTCCCCAAACCACAACAGGCGGATACAATCAAACTGTCTCCTCAAACCACAACAGGCGGATACAATCAAACTGTCTCCCCAAACCACAACAGGCGGATACAATCAAACTGTCTCCCCAAACCACAACAGACGGATACAATCAAACTGTCTCCCCAAACCACAACAGACGGATACAATCAACGTTATACATAAAATTTGACATTTTATACTACATGCATCAGACCCAATTTTTTTATTATTATTACTCAGCGCCAGAGTGCTGTCATCATCTTGACAAACACAAGATCAAGCTGGACGAAGCTTTGCGGTATGCTGCCAGACTAGTACCAGAGCTGAGATGTATAAGTTATGAGAGGCGAAACTCATACCACCCATCTCACTACAGCTGTATGCATACAAACTGCATATACAGCTGCCCCCAAACCTGCATACAAACTGCCCCAAAATATTACCCACCTGGGCATTGTAATGGGGGAAGAAAAAAGGGAGAGAGCTGTATGAAAGCTAAACAATGGGAGTTCTGAGAGACTCTGTAACATATACTCTGACACCCTTTAACATACAACACCGACAGTGTGTTTATGTGTGTGTATGTCTGTGTGTATTACAGACTTTCTATCTCTCTCATGGTATATCGCTGACTCTAACAAATACCTCTGTACTTCTTCTCATCCCAAACAACTACCGAGCTTCCATAACCTCTGATAACTATAGAGTTATTGTCATAAACACACAATTAAACAATTTGATTATGTACTCATTGCCTTTCTAACTGGTGAACTAGTTAGACACACACCTGACTTTCAGTCTACGTATAAAACTGGTTTTCAGTTGAATCCACGAGGAATCTTTGAGGCATAGAGCTCATACCATATCAAATTGAATACCAGATTACAATACTTTTAGCGTATCACGGTTCAGTGGTTTAAGGCGTGTGCTAGGAAATACCCAAGGTGCAGCTTCGAATCCTGTGCATGGCTTCAATCAAATTTTTTGTCGTCATTGATGTCACGTTAATGGGATCTCTTTATGCAAAATATTCTGAAAAGTATCTGACGCATATTACATTCTCAAAGGGCCCAGTTGTCAATTTTTCTGATGCTATTAGGGACCCCGAAGGACAGTACAAATATTATTCGTGACTTTGATCATCTTGATACATGGAAGAAGAGAGAAGTTGTTTAACAGTTAGTGTCTAAGCTTGTATGGATGTGAACTATGGGACCTGCAAGATGCTGACCTTGGTGATGCTTAGTTGTGAGTGGAGGAAATGTTTCTTGAGGTATATTGGGAGTCCCACACGTTGCAATCTCTTACACCTGGTTTGTTGTCCCACACCTACACCTGGCTTGTTGTCCCACACCTACACCTGGTGTGGGACATAAACATATACATATACATATATACAGAGATAAACATATACATTTCCTCCTTTACACAAGTAAGCAGAGATTTGGTCTGTTGCAGTGACTCATTAACTCTCATCTCAATAATTAATAATTTTCTCAGTCCATACTTAATAATCGACTCAGTGGATAGTAATTAAAAATAATCCAGAAATTGGACAATTCTTGAGTAATCCACGAATAGTTAGAAGACAGGGTGCGGGGTCTCCAGGTTCAGAGACGGCACCACTCCCGTGCCAGGTAAGTCCACTACGGGCTCACCATAGCCCGTGCTACTTGGAACTTGTTCCGAGTAGCTGAATCTATAACAACAACAACATCCAGGTTCAGTATAACTGGGTCTGGCGAGAAACTGGCAGGGTGACCACGCCGCCCGTTCTCCCGAGCTTTCCCAACGTCCCTAAACTAGTGTACTAAATTGCCCTAGTGCCCCAAACCTAACCTACCCAAGGACCCGGGAACAGAAAACGGCACATCGCCGTCAAATTCGAGAGCCCGCTAACCATTTTTAGTACGTGAGTTTTTTGGGCCTTAAGGAAATTGTACGCCAAAATGCAGTGTAACTAGCGAGGAGAACAGGTTGGGCCACGTTCTTCTCAATCCCGACAGCAACAAAGCAAAGAAAACAGATTCTCAGTACATCGAGAAATCATTCTTTCACCGATGAGAAATTGTATTTCCTAAGAAAATCAAAAATTGATTGCTCGTGTAATCGAGCTCTAATAACCAGGGATTAATAAGACTTGATAATTGGACTATAGGATAATCGAGACCTGGATACTTTAGTCACAGATCCTCGACACAATAATTGCTTGTAATCCTTACCCAAAATAATCAATATTAGTAATTTAGGTCTTGCCAAACGATAATTTTCATTTCGAACTATCGAAAAAGATTAACGCTAAAATAATCGAGGACCGATAATCATTGTTTCTAATAATTACGGGACTATAATCTTAGTTCGTGATGACTAAAACCTAATAATCGTGGGGGTTTAATGATAGAGAATTGGTGATTGGACGGAATGATGGTAGTTTCTCGTAATGGGGGGGGGGGAAATAGATAGATAGGGGGGTGGTGGTGGTAGGGGTGACTGTTATCTCGTGATACGGAATGTTGTGTAACTCTATCACCACTACCACTGTCTCTGTCACCACCATCAACACTATCACCCCCCCCCCTACCACCACCATCACCACACCCCCTCAGAGCACCCCACTCTTAAAGAAAAAAAAGGTCAAGAAGACACAATTACCAGTTGTGAAAGGCTCAGGAACCTTTGGCTATTAGACACTGAAGCTTAATGACTCCATAACGAGCTGTAGTTCAGTCCTTTAATGCGACCTCTCAACATTACCAGGAACCTATAATCAACAAACACCAAGTGAGAGTGCACCAGCCAGTTGGGTTAGTGGTCGTTGTGGGGGAGTGGTCGTTGTTGGGGGAGGTATGGGTGGGCTTCCCTCTCCCTCCCTCTCTCTCTCTCTTCCCTCTCCCTCCCTCTCTCTCTCTTCCAGGGGCGCCCCTGGTGATTGCTGATTTTTAAGGCCATTAAGACCCGTTTACGCATATCGTTCCTGGCTTTTGTTTAGTGTTTTTTTTAATCATCTATAGTGTCAGTATAGCATAGGGAGACGGGGTGTTGGTCTTGCTTGGGGTGGTGGAGGGGGGGGGGGGGGTCAGTGTAGCTTGGGGGCAGGTGTTAGTATAGGATGGAGATCCTGTTGCTGTATCCTGGAGGCCACGTCGGTGTCAGGATATCTCTGGTGATATCCTGCCACCTCTTGAGGTGAATTAATCTTCATCAATCAATTAATCAACTTGTACCATCTGTCAGGCCCAGAGACACATCAACATGTTACACGACCAAAGATCACATTCGCTCTAAATATCTACCACCTGCGGGTTACTCATGCCCGTGCCTCCTCTCGTGGTGGCTCAATCTGCATCAATCAATCAATCAACTTGTATCCATTCGAACTCTCACTTTGATAATGTTGACAATAGTCAACGTAATCGGTCGTCGTATCGTCGACCTTTAATAAAATTGTCAAATTAACGATATATATATATATATATATATATATATATATATATATATATATATATATATATATATATATATATATATATATATATATATATATATATATATATATATATATATATATATATATCGTGCCTAATAGCTAGAACAGCACTTCTTGGCCTAGTATGCAAGGTCCAATGTGCCTAACAGGCAGAATAATTTGAGTTATTTTTAAATATTTCTTTCCAGATTGGTTCTTTTTTAACAATAATAATCTATTATATTAGGAACATAAATTAGTTATTTTAGGTTATGTTAGGTTAGGATAGATTTGGATAGATTAGGTTAGGTAGGTTTGATCAAATTTCTATGTTAGTTTTGACTCAAATAACATAAAATTGAAATCATATATAATAAAATGAAAACGTTATAATTCCATAAAAATTTTTTTAGACACATTAAGTATTTGTCGAATATGTGTTTTTAAACACACAATATTTCATTTAAATAAATACACACATAAATATTTGATCTAAACTTCTGAGGGCATTAAGGAGCCTTAGATAAAAGTTTGCTGTGAAATTAGATATTGTTGAACTGTGTGTGATGAGACCAGTTTGACGCGACTACTTCAGCTCCTTGACCCCTTGACCCCATTTAAAGGTCAGGGAGTGGGTTAAACTGTAGTCGTACCTCAGATTAGATCTGAGATCCTGGTGGGTAAGATACAGCAATGTAATGACACTCACAGGCAATGAACACCTTAAATAACTTTTTTTTTTGCTATTTTTTTTCAATGGACGCTTGACTGTTGCCATACGGTGAGGATTATTTTTCTCACAGATGGTAGTATCGGTTTATCACTCCGTCAAGAATGCAACTGTTTGTCTACCTCGGGAACGAATCAGTCTCTATTGAGGGTAATACCCGTTCACAGTACAAGGGACAGAGCGCTCTCCCACCTCGGTATATCTCGCCACTGGTTCACAGTATTCACAGTATTCACAGTATTCACAGAATACTGTGAACGGTCAGTCACCACTGCTCCTCCGGGCTCCATTGCGCAATCTTCATGGCACTTAATACTCTTCCACTCTCACCCCCACACGCACCCACACACTTCAACTTTACTAGGTGAGTACACACATCTATAAGGGGGGCCTCGCGGCTGAGTGAACAGTGCTCGGGGATCAACCCGTCTTCAGAGAAAGTCCATTCCATCCAGCGGTCGACCACAAAGACGCATTCATCAATTTAACACGCTGTTTAGTCAAAACAGGAATTTTCTGAAATATAAATTAATATTGTTACATCTTAATAACATACTGTGCACATTTAGGCATTGGTTAGGTTAGGTTAGGAGATCGAACCACCGTCCAGGGTTTGATCTCCCTGACCAGACGCACGACTGTGGAATCGAACCAACGTGCTGGGTCACCCCGAGACACGCGTCGTACCCATAGACTATGACATGTTAACAGTTACACAACCTGGGCGTCGCTCGGTCCCTCTAGGAATTTGGAGTTAACCTCACCCGAAGATCTCATTCGTCTAATGTTGTAAGAACGTTGGCAAACGTATTATCTTATAACGTTCAAGAGAAAGGTTGTAGTTACGTTGTATTTGAAGGTTACCAGTGAATTGTGTCGTTTCAATATTGTCATCGTAAGTCCCTCTTCAGAATTTCAATATCGCCTTGCCATTTGTTTCCTCAGTAACGCGATATTCTTTCATATACATTTTTCAATTGGAAAAATGTAGGCTTCTCAGAAATGGAAATGTCTCCTACCTTTTGCTGGTTCCAGGGATCATTAAGGTCCCCCCCCCCCCCCCCCCCCGGTTTCTATCCAGGCATAGTCAACCAAGCTGTTAGACGCCGCTGCTCACAGTATGACGCCTGAATCGGGTATATACTATGAAGGTGTTTATCAAGTTCTCTTTTGAACACCGTGAGAGGTTGGCCAGTTATGTCTCCTTATGTTTAGAGGGAAAAGTGTGTTAACAGCCTTGGGCCGTCGAGGTTAACAGAGTTGTCCGAGTTATAATAATCTTGTTATAATAATCTTGTTATAATAATTATAATAATAATAATAATTCATTGTATCGGGGGGGGGGCGGAGATGCAGGCAACCAGAATGTATTATACATGTTAGGCTTATATCGAGCCCCCCCCCCCCCCACCCAAGGTCGAATTACTATCCACTATCAAAACTATCAACCCATTGTTGATAGATTCGTCCGAACGGACCCATTGATGATAGACTTGTCTCTTAGCATACCCATTACACCTTAGAAGTGGTCTCGTTCATTGTACTATAAAGTGTCGTTAGATGTGACGTTAGATCGTTCCTATACAACGATCAGAACGTGGAATATGCTATGTTCATAGCATATTCCACGCTCATAGTCTTAAATTGTGTATCTTCAGAAGCCCCATATGGTCGTGGGATTGTCTTCAGAAGCCCATATGGTCGTGGGATTGTCTTCAGAAGTCCCATATGGTCGTGGGATTGTCTTCAGAAGCCCATATGGTCGTGGGATTGTCTTCAGAAGCCCCATATGGTCGTGGGATTGTCTTCAGAAGCCCCATATGGTCGTGGGATTGTCTTCAGAAGCCCATATGGTCGTGGGATTGTCTTCAGAAGCCCCATATGGTCGTGGGATTGTCTTCAGAAGCCCCATATGGTCGTGAGATTGTCTTCAGAAGCCCATATGGTCGTGGGATTGTCTTCAGAAGCCCATATGGTCGTGGGATTGTCTTCAGAAGCCCTTATGGTCGTGGGATTGTCTTCAGAAGCCCATATGGTCGTGGGATTGTCTTCAGAAGCCCATATGGTCGTGGGATTGTCTTCAGAAGCCCATATGGTCGTGGGATTGTCTTCAGAAGCCCCATATGGTCGTGGGATTGTCTTCAGAAGCCCATATGGTCGTGGGATTGTCTTCAGAAGCCCCATATGGTCGTGGGATTGTATTCAGAAGCCCCATATGGTCGTGGGATTGTCTTCAGAAGCCCATATGGTCGTGGGATTGTCTTCAGAAGCCCCATATGGTCGTGGGATTGTCTTCAGAAGCCCCATATGGTCGTGGGATTGTCTTCAGAAGCCCATATGGTCGTGGGATTGTCTTCAGAAGCCCTTATGGTCGTGGGATTGTCTTCAGAAGCCCATATGGTCGTGGGATTGTCTTCAGAAGCCCATATGGTCGTGGGATTGTCTTCAGAAGCCCTTATGGTCGTGGGATTGTCTTCAGAAGCCCTTATGGTCGTGGGATTGTCTTCAGAAGTCCATATGGTCGTGAGATTGTCTTTAGAAGCCCATATGGTCGTGGGATTGTCTTCAGAAGCCCTTATGGTCGTGGGATTGTCTTCAGAAGTCCATATGGTCGTGAGATTGTCTTCAGAAGCCCCATATGGTCGTGGGATTGTCTTCAGAAGTCCATATGGTCGTGAGATTGTCTTTAAAAGCCCAGTGTCCTGAGCTTACTGCCTGCATCTGTCAAATAATTTCTTAGAAAGGTCAAAGTATCTTGGAGTGCGCCGCGTCCCGGTTCAAAACTGTGCCTTAAACTGCACTTCATCCTCACAAGAGCCGAAAGCAACCAACTTATTACTGTTCCTTAACCTTTTTCCTCTTTTTCTGTAAGACGCATGATACACCTTTATTCTCCTTACAGCTCTTGCAAAATTCTTGATCTTATATTTCACTCTGTCACGAAGGACTAAGATTTAATTTGGATTTCGTGAAGTTTACGTTCGATTTAATCAGTGATTTTACAAGTAGAGATTTTTTTATTGAGGGGGGAGGAGGGGTTCTTTCGTGTTTTTGCTTCACCGTAAGCAGATCACGTGTTGCATTTCACTGTCTTGGAAAATCCCCTTTACTTCCTTCGCGAATGACTTTAAAACGGTTATCAGATCAAAGCCGACGTTTACAGCTGAATAGTTTTAACGCCTGTGACCTGAATGTTGCCGACGTCATTCTGATAAGCGGACCTCCCTCCTTCGTGTAGGAAAAGAGGTGTAAAGGGGTAAACCCCATCACCTGCATTTGTGGATAGAGGAAATCCCGTTTTGACGGTGTGTGTACCGGAGAGGGGCCGCCATGGAGCCCCCATGCTTGCCTGGCCACCATGGAGCCCCCATGCTTGCCTGGCCACCATGGGTCATTACTCGTAAGACTCTGCACGTTAACGACAACATAAACTGCCTTTTTATGTGTGTGTGTGTGTGTGTGTGTGTGTGTGTGTGTGTGTGTGTGTGTGTGTGTGTGTGTGTGTGTGTGTGTGTGTGTGTGTGTGTGTCCTAATACGTTAGGCGTGAGCTATGGGGTCGGCATGACTGCCCAGTGGCTTGGCTGTCAGGCCAGAAAGTGGCATGGTCTTCCTGGAGTCAGAGAGGTGGGCGCCATGCAGGTCTACGTTGGGTCTGAAAGAAGGACGCTCATGCTAGTGGGTCTTCCTCTGGTCTGTTATATATATATATATATATATATATATATATATATATATATATATATATATATATATATATATATATATATATATATATATATATTCAATATATATATTATATTATATATATATTCATTATATTTATATATATATATATATATATATATTCAATTATATATATATATTATATATATATCCAGATTCAATTATATATATATATATATATATATATATATATATATATATATATATATATATATATATATATACATATACACACACACACACACACAACGTGTGACAAGATGAAGCATTATCAACAGAGAGGCGTGACTCCAGCAACGTGTGACATGACTCCATCAAAAGGTGACATGACTCCACAACTTTATATATCTCGCTTAGCAAGTATGAATTTATTTACTATATAAACTCTTGGGTTTTGTGTATATTTCGGAATTCTTTTATCATAATAGACGATTCAATTATATATTTTTTTCAATACTAAAAGATTCAGTTATATAAATTTAAATAATTACTATAAATTCTGTAATTCTCGGAGAAATATATTGGTTAGTAATTTTTGGTTTAAATCTTTCACTTGAACAATGTAATTGAACTCTTGACCTGTTCTAATGCTGCATTTAAGTTGTTACATTTTCTTGGAGGTGTTTGCTAGTTTGGCCCAAACAAAATTTATTACAAGATTTACAATGGATTTAATTAGACTATTACAGTTCCTAAGTAAATTTGAATCCAATATTTTTTTTAATAATAATACTGTTTTCATAAATGCCAAATTGATATTAAATACATTGAATGATTTAGGAATTTCATTAAAGTTGCCATGAGAAGAACTAGTGAGTTTTTCATTTTGTATTCTTCATTATTCTTCATTATTTTCCAAACTTGAGAAAGCATTATAATAATATGAAAGAGTTTTCCAGTAAAGTCTAAGGATACTTTAAAGTGAAGACTATATGATATAAATAGTTTGAAATCAAGTAATAACGTGCTTAATTATATTACTGTAATAATAATTATTATAATAATAATAATTGGTGTACTTATTAATTATCACTCTTTCCTTCTGCTGGGTCTTGAAGGAAGCGGGCCTCGAGTGAAAGAAGGCTGTGACGATCTCTTTCTGGAACCTGTAGGTGCGGGACCGGGCCGTCCACCTCCCGGGGCTCGGGCGGCCCCCCAGGCTCTGCTTCAGGAGACTGGGGTCGTTCTTGCCCTTGCTGGGGTTAGGTTCTTCTCCGGCCCCGACTAAGGCGGTCTCCGGGTCCTGAGTCCCTGTGTGCCTTCTTTTACCAACTTCGAGGTCAATCTCGGAACTCACGGTTCTTGCGAGGGCGCTGGAACCAATCGTATTGGCGTTTGCCTTTCCATTGGAGACTTTTGGCGCCGTGGAGAGGAGGGGGGGACCTGCTGCATGGGTGACAGCTTCTCCCTCGTAGCAATCTACTCTGGCTTTGCGCCCTGGAGAGGCCACTCCAGACCGACAACCTGAGCGCAACTCCATAGTCTCCTGAGACTGATGGATGACTATTACTAGTAAATCTAGAGAACGGGCAGAGTCACTGGCCTCCACACACACACACACACACACACACACACACACACACACACACACACACACACACACACACACACACACACACACACACACACACGGCGGGATCCAAGAGTCAATGCTCGATCCTGCAAGCACAAATAAGTGAATACAAATAGGTGAATACACACACACACACACACACACACACACACACACACTGAAAGATTAAGTTTGATGTTGAAGATAAAAAAATAAAATAAAAAAAAGAAATAAAAACACAGTGAATGAAGCAACTCGCATGTCGTCGCGGTTCGTATATTTTCCTCAATCTTTCGCGTCTATATTTTTATACCATTTATCATATTTTTTTTATATAAAAAAATATTTCTTCAAAAAAACTAAATCTGTTACAACTACTCTGGAATGCAACAATTTTTTTTTTATAATGGAAATCGTATTTAATTTCTAAATTTACTATGCGATTACATATATTTTTAAATATGAAAAAATGTAATGAAAATATACTAGAAATTCAAGACTCATTTTCCATCATATATGGAAAAATGAGTAAAAAAAAATAGATTTGCGAAAGGACGGCGAATGACTCATATGAGTAAGTTTTTCCCGAGATGAATGAATATGAGAAGTTATTCTGCATAAAAAAAGATAAGATTAAGAGTGTAATCTGACGATGTAATTAGAATGAGAAAGCGTGTGTGCCTGTGCCTGTATCATGCTACCCCCGTCATCATATCATGCCACTCCTCATCATATCATGCCACTAGTCATCATATCATGCCACTCGTCGTCATATCATGCCACCCCCTCATAATATCATGCCCCTCCCTCATCATATCACCCCAAGCCCATCATCATATCATGCCAGCCCTTCATCATATCACCCCACCCCTTCATCATATCATGCCAGCCTTTATCATATCACTCCACCCCTTCATCATATCACCCCACCCCTTCATCATATCATGCCCCCCCCCCCCGTCATCATATCCTGCCACCATCGTCCCTCCGGCAACATAACAATCCCGGGCACAGCTGCGTCAGGATAGCGTTCTTTACGACTCACGTCGCACGATGACATTTGTCACCTGTCACACGTGTTTTCCTGCTATCTCACCCGCGCGCGCAGGTGTCCGCGTTTTGTCCTTACGGATCGCAGAGTAGCGCATGTGGCTTTGTGTCTCGTAAGTCATCAATGTATATTGATTGATGTCGTGCCCTGCCTATCTTATATCTGGCTCGCACTTCTAATACATGCATCTGCTGCTGCTGCTGCTGCTGCTGCTGCTGCTGCTGCTGCTGCTGCTGCTGCTGCTGCTGCTGCTGCTGCTGCTGCTGCGCTTGTTACTACAGGGACAGCTGTTGTGTCATTTATTTTTTGACCCTTGACTTTTTTTCCTCACAGCTGCATGTTTGCATAGAGTACTTGAGATAGGTATTTAGATTGCATCTGTCGAAGCTGTTGTTAATTTGGTACAACCTTCCCCCAGCCCCGCTGCTTTTATGCATGCTACTCTTCCTTCTATATATGGCACTGTTGCTTCTATATATATGGCACTGTTGCTTCTATATATATGGCACTGTTGCTTCTATATATGGCACTGTTGCTTCTATATATGGCACTGTTGCTTCTATATATATGGCACTGTTGCTTCTATATATGGCACTGTTGCTTCTATATATATGGCACTGTTGCTTATATATATGACACTGTTGCTTCTATATATATGGCACTGTTGCTTCTATATATATGGCACTGTTGTTTCTATATATATGGCACTGTTGCTTCTATATATATGGCACTGTTGCTTCTATATATATGGCACTGTTGCTTCTATATATATGGCACTGTTGTTTCTATATATATGGCACTGTTGCTTCTATATATATGGCACTGTTGCTTCTATATATATGGCACTTTTGCTTCTATATATGGCACTGTTGCTTCTATATATATGGCACTGTTGCTTCTATATATATGGCACTGTTGCTTCTATATATGGCACTGTTGCTTCTATATATATGGCACTGTTGCTTCTATATATGGCACTGTTGCTTCTATATATGGCACTGTTGCTTCTATATATGGCACTGTTGCTTCTATACACGTCACTGTTGTTCCACATCCACTATGGATCAATGCACACACACATTTTATAAGGAACACGAGGTAATGTACAGCAAGCTTGTACTATACTACATCAGAGTGGCGAGATGTCACCAGCAGAGTCCCACAGGGCTCAGTACTTGAACTCATCCTGTTTCTAATATATGTAAACGATCTTCCGGAGGGTATAGACTCGTTCCTCTCAATGTTTGCTGATGATGCAAAAATTATGAGAAGAATCAAGACGGATGAAGATAGACAGAGATTACAGGATGACCTGGACAAACTGGAGGAATGTCTAGAAAATGGCTGCTAAAGTTCAACTCAGGAAAGTGTAAAGTAATGAAATTAGGCGAAGGGAGCAGGAGGCTGAACACAAGGTACCATCTGGGAGGTGAAATCCTGCAAGAGTCAAATAGAGAGAAAGATCTGGGAGTTGATATCACACCGAACCTGTCCCCAGAGGCCAACATCAAAAGGATATCATCAGCGGCCTATGCTAGACTGGCCAACATAAGAACTGCTTTTAGAAACTTGTGTAAAGAATCGTTCAGGACCCTATATACCACTTATGTCAGACCAATCCTGGAATATGCAGCTCCAGCCTGGAGTCCATACCTAGTTAAACACAAGACAAAGTTAGAGAAGATTCCGCGGTATGCCACCAGGCTCGTCCCGGAACTGAGAGGTATGAGCTACGAGGAAAGGCTAAAGGAGCTGAACCTCACGTCCCTGGAAAACAGAAGAGTAAGGGGAGATATGATAACCACCTACAAAATTCTCAGGGGAATTGACAGGGTGGACAAAGACAAACTCTTCGGCACGGGTGGGACACGAACAAGGGAACACAGGTGGAAACTTAGTACTCAGATGAGCCACAGAGACGATAGAAAGAATTTTTTTCAGTGTAAGAGTAATTAATAAATGGAATGCATTAGGCAGAGATGTGGTGGAGGCTGACTCCATACACAGTTTCAAATGTAGATATGATAGAGCCCAGTAGGCTCAGGAACCTGTACACCAGCAGATTGACAGTTAAGAGGCGGGAACCAAAGAGCCAAAGCTCAACCCCCGCAAGCACAATTAGGTGAGTACACACCATTACACACACACCTCACTCAAATGTTAACCACTACCCATGTTGCACACATCAACGCAACAACACACACACCCGTCACACGGCGACTGCAACATGCTAACTCCGTCATACGCCTCGCAATTTGCATGCGGCAGAGCACAGGCGCTGTCTACCATCATTACGCCATGCGCACGTCATGCGTTAATGGAAGAACACCAGCACAAGATGGCACCGGCAATAGCCGCTTTGTGTTCCTCTGTGTCATTAATCGCCATGATGGCACTCCGTGGCACACCATGAAGGGATGAGTGTGTGGTATTGTCGGGGTGGTTGTGGTGGTGGTGGTGGTGGTAGTGGTCGTGATGGTTTTGGTGGTAGTGGTGGTGGCAGTGGTCGTGGTGGTTGGGGAGATGGCAGTGGTCGTGGTCGTGGTGGTTGGGGAGGTGGTGGTGGTGGTAGTAGTGGACATCTGTGGTTAGGAAGGAGGTATAGTACCTACCTATCGATGACTTCTGGGAACTGAGATCTAGCTATTCCCGCCTCCCCTAGTAGCCTTCTTGTACCTGTTAGTAGCCGTAGTTGTAGTAGTATAAGAGAAGGTGGTGGTGGTGGGGTGAGGAGGGGGGGTTGTAACCGGGGGTGGGGGTGGGTTGGAGGGTGGGTCAGTTGCCGTGGGTGAGAGAGTCCTTGGGGTGTCACTTGTGGTGGGGAGTGAAACATGTATTCTGTACTTAAGGCTACTGGTGTGGCGTTGTATATTTTGCTATAAAAGACCTTCTTGTCGTCACTACTACCTTCATATCCAGTGGTATGACCACAATACAGCAGCCACTGGTGTATATCATCATCATTTCATCATCATCATCATCATCATCATCATCCTCATCATCATCATCATCATCATCATTATCATCATCATCATCCTCATCATCATCATCATTATCATCATCATCATCATCATTATCATCATCATCATTATCATCATCATTATCATCATCATCATCCTCATCATTATCATCATCATCATCATCAAGCGAATCATCACTAGCTATCGTGTTGTCTTATCCTTATGCTCAACTTATGCTTTATAACAGCATTCTTAATGGTAGACTTAGCTAGTATAGGAAGTGTGGAAATACTCGTGAAACGAACCCGGATTACTGAGAGTAATTGTATATATGTCGACAGACGGCTGAACTCACGTACATACACACACACTCAAGGGGGGCCTGGTAGCCTGGTGGATAGCGCGCAGGGCTCGTAATTCTGTGGCGCGGGTTCGATTCCCGCACGAGGCAGAAACAAATGGGCAAAGTTTCTTTCACCCTGAATGCCCCTGTTACCTAGCAGTAAATATGTACCTGGGAGTTAGTCAGCTGTTACGGAAGCTTGAAAGAGAAATTGAAAACATGCCCATGCACTCGGCCCCGGGTCCAGACTCATGGAACTCAATATATATAAAGAAAAATGCAAAGTGCCGGTAGCACAGGCACTCAGTATAGTATGGAGGAAGAGCTTGGACACGGGGGAGATACCAGATGCACTTAAAGTAGCAGACATAGCCCCTCTACACAAGTGAGGGAGCAAAGCATTGGCAAAGAATTATAGACCAGTTGCACTAACGTCCCACATAATAAAAGTATTTGAGAGAGTGATTAGGAGTCAGGTCACAAATTTCATGGAGACCAATGACCTTCACAACCCAGGCCAACATGGATTTCGAGCGGGAAGATCGTGCCTCTCACAGCTACTTGATCACTACGTCAAAGTCACTGAGGCATTAGAAGAAAAACAGAATGCCTATGGCACCCCTGCCTATGGCAGGGGTGCCATAGGCACAATCAGAGAACACTGTATAAACATCAGAGGTCCACGGTTGTTCAACACCCTCCCAGCGAGCATAAGAAATATTGCCGGAACAACCGTGGACATCTTCAAGAGGAAACTAGATTGTTTCCTCCAAGGAGTGCCGGTTCAACCGGGCTGTGATGGGTATGTGGGCCTGCGGGCCGCTCCAAGCAACAGCCTAGTAGACCAAACTCTCACAATTCAAGCCTGGCCTCGGGCCGGGCTTGGGGAGTAGAAAAACTCCCAGAACCCCATCAACCAGGTATCAACCAGGTATCATACACAGTTTCAAATGAAGATATGACATAGCACACTAGTTGATTGGCAGGACCAGAGAGCCGCAGCTCAACCCCCCCCCCCCCGCAAGCGCAACTAGACGAGCACATACACACTCAAACACACACACACACACTCACACACACACACACACACCAAAGGCTCTTTTGACCAAAGAGCCAAAGCTCAACCCCCGCAAGCACAAATAGGTGAGTACACACACACACACACACACACACACACACACACACACACACACACACACACACACACACACACACACACACACACACACACACACACACACACACACACACACAGTCTGTGAATTCTTTAATAAATCGTTCGTATTATCTCGCGTATTCATCAAGAGGGAAAATTTGCGTCCCGTTACCATCAGGAAAATGATCGGTGACAGTGTATAATGAGTCTATAATGCCAGGTCTTAACCCCCGGGGGTGGGGGGTGGGGGGTGGAGGAGGGGGGGTGGGGGGTGGTGGAGGGGGGGCGGGGGGGGCCTGCATCATCATCACCACCACCGTCATCATCACTACCCAATTAGGCTCCGACCATCATCCTGTGTTAGAGCCCACTGTGAGACATCCCATGCTTAATGTACCATCCCCCACCCCAGAACCCTTGTTCCTCTTCCTCTTCCTCCTGCTCCACCTCCTCTTCCTTGTCTTCCTCCTCCTCCTCCTCCTCCTTCTCTTCCACCTCCTCCTCAACTGTAAACAGGATGACTGGAATTGAAAGGAGTTACAGGGGGGGGTAAGAGGCAAGTGTAATCGGTAAAGAGAATAGTGTATAGTGTAGGTGAGTGTGGAATAGAATAGTGTAAGTGAGTGTGGAAGATAAAGGATTAGGGGTGAAACGAGAGTGACAAAATAGGGTAAATGAGGCAGTAAGGAGGATAATGAGGATAAGGAGAAGGTCAACACAGATGGTGTGGGTCTTGCCCTGATGGGTCAGCTTCACTGGAGATTCGCGGAAATAAAGATATCAAAGGATGCTAACTAGCAAAGAAGACATACTAGCTAGTAATCGATGGCCCAGTGGTTACATACTCGCTTCCGCGCTTTGCAAGCGCGGCCTGGGTTCGTATCCTGGCCGGGAAGGATTGACTTAACGCCAATCCTTAACTGTGAAAAAAACCTATGTAAACAAAATGTGGACACGAAGACACTGTATTTGTAGTTATCTAAAGGCTAAATTATATCCAGAGGGCACACAGGTTTGGTATCACAGGGCATGTTGAAAGAGGCTGCAAGTGCACTTCGTCACCTCCTGACTAACATTTTCAACTCACCATTCGGCTCAGTTCTTGAACCAATTGGGCCCCGTAAAGAGACTATTGACATACACGTTAAACTGAGTAACTAGAGGCTTATCGAGACTGTTATTTGCTTAGCTAAATAAATTTTGGGATTCGGTTCCAGAGCCAATTATGTGTGCCTCTGTAACCTTTTCCACTACCGGACACGGAATGGGTATGTGGTCTACTGCCACCTTGTTTAGTCTCCTCAGTATCTTGTATGTAGGGATCACATCTCTTATGTTTCTTCTTTCCTCAAGAGGAGAGAGTTGAGTTAGAGCTTCCCTAGCCAGTCCTTGTAGCTTAGTCCCTTTAATTCAGACACCAGTCTTCACCAGTCAATTCAGTCATCAGTCTAAACCTCTGCACTTTTTTAAAGTTTAGTTGAGGTGGTGTGTGGGGGGGGGTTGAGGGGGAGGGGGGGGGAGGTTGTAGTGGGGGTTGAGAAGATGGAAGCCGTGGTTGAGTGACCCTCAGACACTCGGGACGGGGATAGTGACGGGACTCAAGTGGACGGGGGATTGAATACTTCATCTCAGACGGTCCGTCCATCAGGGTGCTTCCAATATGATAAGCTGAGGAGCGGTGGGCGTGGCTGGTGAGGGCGGACTTGGGGTGGGTTGAGTGTTGGTAGGTGGGCCGGCGCAGCTTTGGGTGGGTCGTGGGTGGATGGGTGGGTGATAGTGGACTGGCGTGACTGTAGGTTGGCGTCGGTGGGTAGGATAGGTGTGGGTATGAGTGGGCGTGGAGTGGGTGTTGGTAGATCACACCGACTAGTGTGGATAAGGGTAGATATAGGCGTTGTTAGGGAAGGTAGATGTAGATGAAGTGGTGGCGGTCGTGTTCAAGACTGGTGGTGAAGGGTTTAGAAAAATGATGTACAGAGGAGTAAACAGCCTTTCCTCAGAGAGGAGCGGAAGGAAATCCTTATCTGGCCCAAAGTGGAGGATCTAGCTGGATTATCTGGTCGTGGGTAGAGCTCGGGTGGATTTGTCTTATTGTAGAGAGTGGAGCTGGAGGTGGATTATCTGCATATGGGTGAAGGAATTTAGCAAATTGTCTTTTTTATGGGAAAAGAGGTTGTCGTCTGCTCACACCAAAGGAAATATATGGTAATTCTCTAGTCTATAGTGACTAAATATATATCAATGTATAGCATAATAATCTGTTCTCTAATCTCTAATCTATGAATTCTCTAATCGATTTAGTAACAAATTTTCGTCCAGCCTGCAGATAACAGAGCCAAGTAGGACTGAAAATATTCTAGATCTGATCTCCACAAACTAGCAAGAAATAATCAGGGACGTTACAAGCTCAGATAACATAGTCTCAGATCACATCCTCACTGAAGTGCAAACCTTCAATACCCATAACAGATTTAGAAAAAAATTAAAAATAAAACCAGAGGGATTATTCACTAAATTAAATTTTAATAAAAGGCTATATTAGGGGAAAAAGGAAGCCTGAAACTTGCAAATATTCCCTGGGAAAACATGTCTGAAACATATCCCTTTGCGGAAAGCCAGAAAGTGACCCAGTGACAACGTAGATGGCACTACAGAAGGAAACAAAATATCGGAAAAGCTTTATCAGACTCAACTATCCCTACAAAAGGAAGAATAATTTAAAGAGGGAGATTGAAGAAATAGAACAGAGATTGAAGTAGTCATACCCGATTGAAGGAAAGGAAATAGAACAGCCATAGAATAGCTTTCCATCCAGCCATGGAAGCCAAGCCATCCAGCAGGCCCCGTGGTGCAGTGTGTACACACTCGCCCCGCGCTTCGCGAGCGATTTGGCCTGGGTTCGTATCCTGGTCAAGGAGGATTGAATAGGCGCCAATCCTCAACTGAACGCCTCTATTTACCCAGCAGTGAATGGGTACCTGGTTGTTAAACGATTTGACGAGTCGTATTCCGGGAAAAATTAGGATTAAGGACTTGCCCGAAACCGCTATGCGTGTTAGTACTTTACAAGAATTTAAAAACCCTTGTATATATATGAATAGATAAAGAAAAAATCCAAAATATTTAATTATGGGTGAATGGGAGAGGAAGGAGAAGACGAAGAGAAGTGGAGGCTCTCATCAAACACGATGGAGAGTTGAAGGTGATAAAGAAGCAACTGAGAATGGGCATAGTAAAAAGGATAAAAAAGATGAGAGAGAAGAGGATGGGGCAATGGAAGCATAAGGAATGAGTCAATTAGTAGGTCCTGAGGAAGGTTACGAAGAGAAGGAGGGAGTGAGCAAGAGAGAGAGACAGAGGGAGAAAGAGACAGAAGGAGGGAGTGAGAGGAGAGAAAACTGACTGACTTACCAAAGAGGTAAACTGTCCTCTATAGAACCTTGTGGGCTACGTCTTGAACCAATTGGGAAATTAAAGACGATTGACAAATATTAAATTGAGTAACTAACTTCACAAGAATGGTACTTGCTTAGCTATATTAATTAGAGGGTTCAGTTCCTGAGTTCAGTGTCCCTATAACCTTTTCCAACACCGCCCACTGGATGGGTATGGGGTCCCCCACCGCCCACTAGATGGGTATGGGGTCCACCACCACCCACTGGATGGGTATGGGGTCCACCACCGCCCACTGGATGGGTATGGGGTCCCCCAGCGCCCACTGGATGGGTATGGGGTCCCCCACCGCCCACTGGATGGGTATGGGGTCCACCACCGCCCACTGGATGGGTATGGGGTCCCCACCGCCCACTGGATGGGTATGGGGTCGACCACCGCCCACGGGAGTGCATAATATTTATACAAAATCCATCAAGAAACCCACAAAATCTATCGAAACCAATGCTTGGAAAACATCAATATTGGAGTGCTTTAACATTTTTTTTTCACTACCAGGTCACATTTTAAACGGATTGGTGGATGCCGTTTAAAATGCATCGTATTAAGTGGGAGGACAGGTTCTGTGACCCTTAAGGTTTCTAGTTGTAAGGTTTCATCTCCCGTTTGGGATTAAGTGTCCAGCCTCCGGTGTGCGCGTGCGTGGGAGAGAGCGCGTGCATGCGTGTGCGTGGCACGAACCCACAGTGCGTGTGAAAGTATGGTTCCCTGTGTCTGAATATGTATGCTGGTGTGTATGCCCCTGGTTGTATTCACCTAGTTGTGCCTGCGGGGTTTGAGATCTGGCTCTTTGGTCCCGCCTCTCAATCGTCAATCAACTGGTGTACAGGTTCTTGAGCCTACTGGCCTCTATTATATCTACACTTGATGCTGTGTATGGAGTCAGCCTCCACCACATCACTGCCTAATGCATTCCATTTGTCTACTACTCTGACACAGAAAAAAATCTCTCTGACGTCCCTGTGGCTCAAGTGAGCACTCAATTTCCACCTGTGCCCCCTAGTGCGTATGCCCCTTGTGTTAAGTAGCCTGTCTTTATCTACCCTTCTTTATCTACCACACACTATATCTGTATTCACCTAGTTGTGCTTGCGGGGATTGAGCTCTGCTCTTTCTCAATTATGTCTACTACAAAATATTTCTCTCTAACACACACACACACATACACCCAGGAAGCAGCGCGTAGCAGCTGTATAACTCCCAGGTACCTACTTACTGCTAGGTGAACAGAGGCATCAGGGCGAATGAAACTTCTTCTTTACTCCTCCCCAACAAAAAATTATCGTGAGGGGGGGGGGGGAAGAACAGGGTGGGGTGCATGTTAGCGCATGTAGAAAGGGGGGAGGAAGGAGGGGGGTAGGGGGAATGAGGGGGGGGATGGAGGAGGGGGGGATGGGTATGTTTCTATTATCGTATGTTATTGTAATAATTATCTTCTTACCAAGTAAATGGGGCAATTTGGACCAGTTTCAGGGGGGAAATGCGCGCCTTCATGACTGTCTGTGGCTCCGGGGCTCCGTTATCTGCTTCTCAGACTGTCTGTGCTTCTCTGTCTGTCTGTCTGTCTGCCGAGGTTTTGTTTCTCTGACCGACCGACTGTGTCTGTCTATACTATGCCTGAATTTCTATTTCCGTCCGTCCGCCTCGATGTCTGTGTCTCCATCCGTCCACCTCGATGTCTGTGTCTCCGTCCGTCCGCCTCGATGTCTGTGTCTCCGTCCGTCCGCCTCGATGTCTGTGTCTCCGTCCGTCCGTCTGTATCTATATCCGCCCGTCTATCGTCTCTGTCTATCGTCTCTGTCTTTCTCACTGTCCTTCACTTCATTCACCAATGATAACATTGCGTCCCGTCACGCTCCGCGCTCAGCAAACGGGTACCTGGAGTACCTGGAGTACCGGGAGTACCTGGAGTACCTGGAGTACCTGGAGTACTTGGAGTACCTGGAGTACCTGGAGTACCGGGAGTACCTGGAGTACCTGGAGTACCTGGAGTACCTGGAGTACCTGGAGTACCGGGAGTACCTGGAGTACCTGGAGTACCTGGAGTACCTGGAGTACCTGGAGTACCGGGAGTACCTGGAGTACCTGGAGTACCTGGAGTACCGGGAGTACCTGGAGTACCGGGAGTACCTGGAGTACCGGGAGTACCTGGAGTACCTGGAGTACCGGGAGTACCTGGAGTACCGGGAGTACCGGGAGTACCTAGAGTACCTGGAGTACCTGGAGTACCGGGAGTACCGGGAGTACCTGAGTACCGGGAGTATCTGGAGTACCGGGAGTACCGGGAGTACCTGAAGTACCGGTAGTACCTGGAGTACCGGTAGTACCTGGAGTAC
>NW_025560951.1:0-39954 GCF_020424385.1 Procambarus clarkii | reverse complement strand
ATTGTGCCAACATTTCAAAGCAATCAGTGAAGAACTTTGGGAGATTACAGCATGTGTTGCTCTAATGTCCAACAGATGGCGCTGTATTTTAAAAAATACATGTTTTTTTCCTGTCACTGGTGAGGCGTGTATAAAGTAGGTATATAAAAACACGCGCCTATTCGAATGCAACGTTGTGTCAAAATTTCAAAGCAATCGGTAAAGAGGTTTCCAAGATTTCCCTCACATGAAAAACACATGAAAAACACAGTTTTTCTGAAAAGCAAGTTTTTCCCTTTCAGAGAAATGACATATATATAGTATGTATATAAAAACCCGGTCGAATGTGAATGGAACATTGTGTGAAAATTTCAATGCAATCGGTGAAGACCTTTCAGAGATTAGTGAAACGAAAGAAAAGAACTTTTACTATTTTTTAATATAGACTAACTGTACCTGACCACGCGTTGCTGTGGCTCAGCAACGCGTGGGGTCCTCGATCTTCCCACCATTCACCTCTCCCCCATCTTCACGCCCTCCTCACCATTTCCCTGTCCCCTCGTCCTCCCCACCATCCCCCACTCCTGTCACCTCATCCTCTCCAACATCCCCCATTCCCCTGTCCCCTCGTCCTCCCCACCATCCCCCACTCCTGTCACCTCATCCTCCCCAGCATCCCCCACTCCTGTCACCTCTTCCTCCCCAGCATCCCCCACTCCTGTCACCTCATCCTCCCCAACATCCCCCACTCCCCTGTCCCCTCATCCTCCCCAACATCCCCCACTCCCTCGTCTGATGAATACCCAAATGACCTGATGATCCCATCAGAAAATTGGGAACATTGATCTGATGTTCCCATCACTGAAATATAAGAAAAACAGATAAAAAAATTAAATGAAAACCAATGAAAAAATTCAAAATAAACTTTACTCACAAAATGAATGGTATGGTAAACACCCTCAGCTCAATTCCAACGCAATGTCACAAAATAATTAAATCAAAACGAAAATAAATCGAAATATATGAAAATTCAATTATCAATGAAATCAGAAACCTTGAAATGGAATCGCAACATATATCATACAGCTTGTGTTGCTCTTACGTGCAACAGATGGGGCTGTTTTGCAAAAATGCATGTTTTTACCTGTCACAAGTGTGACATCTATACTTATACTCAGAAATTGAACGGAATGGTAAACAACAGCTGAATTCCAATGCAATGTCACTCAAAATGAAAATATATCAAAATCTATAAAAATTAATTTTGTCAAAGCAATCAGAAACACTGAAATGAAATAATAACGTATTTAGTATAACGTGTGTTGCATTGCTATTACGTGCAACAGATGGTGCTGTTTTTTGGAAAAAGCCTGTTTTTACCTGTTACTGGTGTGGCATCTAAATAGTAGGTACTGTATATAAAAACATGCGCATATTCGAACGGAACGTTGTGTCAAAACTTCAAAAGAATCGGTGAAGAATTTTTGAAGATTACAGCGTGTGTTGCCCTTATGTCCAACAGATGGCGCTGTTTAAAAAAAAAAAAATTTCCTGTCACAGGTGAGGCATGTATATAGTAGGTATATAAAAACACGTGCCTATTCGAATGCAACGTTGTGTTAAACTTTCAAAGCAATCGATAAAGAGGTTTCTAAGTTTTCCCTCACATGAAAAACACACGAATGAAAAGTTTTTCAAAAAAGCATGTTTTTTCCCATAACAGACGTGACATCTATATAGCATGAACATAAAAATCCGCTCGGATGCGAGTGGAACGTTGTGTGAAAATTTCAATGCAATTGGTGAAGAACTTATATATATATATATATATATATATATATATATATATATATATATATATATATATATATATATATATATATATATATATATATATACCCATTGTTTCGTGTTCTGTCTTGTGTTGAAAGTTTTTTTCACCTCATCCAAAACTGTTGTAACATATCACCTCACCCAAATGCAGGTATAAAATCGAAGCTGTTTAAACTCTGTTTAGTTATAGTATTTTGTGTGTAAACTAAAGTCTTTGAAAATGTAATAAGATATATATATATATATATATATATATATATATATATATATATATATATATATATATATATATATATATATATATATATATATATATATATATATATACATATATATGTCGTACCTAGTAGCCAGAACGCACTTCTCAGCCTACTATGCAAGGCCCAGTTTGCCTAATAAGCCAAGTTTTCATGAATTAATTGTTATTCGACTACCTAACCTAACCTAACCTAACTTTTTCTGCTACCTAACCTAACCTAAGGTTAGGTTAGGTAGGGTTGGTTAGGTTTGGTCATATATCTACGTAAATTTTAACTCCAATAAAAAAAAATTGACCTCATATATAATGAAATGGGTAGCTTTATCATTTCATAAGAAAAAAAATAGAGAAAATATATTAATTCCGGAAAACTTGGCTTATTAGGCAAATCGGGCCTTGTATAGTAGGCTGAGAAGTGCGTTCTGGCTACTAGGTACGACATATATATATATATATATATATATATATATATATATATATATATATATATATATATATATATATATATATATATATATATATATATATATATATATATATGTGTGTGTATATATATATATGTACATATATATATATATATATATATATATATATATATATATGTCGTACCTAGTAGCCAGAACGCACTTCTCAGCCTACTATGCAAGGCCCGATTTGCCTAATAAGCCAAGTTTTTATGAATTAATTACGATTCATAAGAGATGGCAGTTTTGGGGTGTAATCTCCGGCAGTTTTGGGGTGTAATCTGCCTCAGTTTTGGGGTGTAATCTCTGGCAGTTTTGGGGTGTAATCTCTGGCAGTTTTGGGGTGTAATCTTTGGCAGTTTTGGGGTGTAATCTCTGGCAGTTTTGGGGTGTAATTTGTCGCAGTTTTTGGGTGTAATCTCTGGCAGTTTTGGGGTGTAATCTCTGGCAGTTTTAGGGTGTAATCTCCGGCAGTTTTGGGGGGTAATCTGCCTCAGTTTTGGGGTGTAATCTCCGGCAGTTTTGGGGGGTAATCTGCCTCAATTTTGGGGTGTAATCTCCGTCAGTTTTGGGGTGTAATCTGCCTCAGTTTTGGGGTGTAATCTCTGGCAGTTTTGGGGTGTAATCTCTGGCAGTTTTGGGGTGTAATCTCTGGCAGTTTTGGGGTGTAATCTCTGGCAGTTTTGGGGTGTAATCTCTGGCAGTTTTGGGGTGTAATCTCTGGCAGTTTTGGGGTGTAATCTCTGGCAGTTTTGGGGTGTAATCTCTGGCAGTTTTGGGGTGTAATCTCTGGCAGTTTTGGGGTGTAATCTCTGGCAGACACAAACACATGAGACGACACACTTACACAAACACATCAGACGGCACACACACACAAACAAACACACGAGACGACAAACTTACACAAACACGTCAGACGACACACTTACACAAACACGTCAGACGACACACTTACACAAACACGTCAGAAGACACACTTACACAAGCACACCAGACAACACACACGTCGTCTGTGTCGTCATTCTGCAACCTGCAGGATGAACTAAGGGAGATGGGAATGCTACTGTTGTGGGGGATCTCTACAACACAACCCTCATTTGCAGACCTGCTTAAAAAGAGCCCTGAAGCTAGGTCTGCAGTTAGGGAAGTTGCCATGGAAGTGGCTTCTTTTCAGGAAGCAGCCAAATGTACTAGCCAGCTGATAGAGCAGAAAAGAGAAGTAGTAATAGTAGGCATTAAGGAGCAAATCGGGACCGGTCCAGTGGAAAGGAGAGACAAGGACAAAAATTAAGTTAATGAGATCCTTAAAGGGCTAAAGATGGAGAGGGCTGACCAAAATATTGAGAAGGTTTTCAGAATCGGACGGTACAACAATGACAGAGACCGACTGATAAAGGCGGTATTCACAAGCGATAGAACAAAACAGGACTTGTTAGCAAGGAAGAGCAGACTAGCAAATGTACAGAAGTTCAAAAAAGTAATCCTACAGAGGGATATGACAAGGGACGGGAGAAGGATTGCAGCAGCCGCAAGGCGGGAGCGCAGAGAGAGAGAAAGGAATCATGAAGCCACAACCCTGAGCCCTGCAATCCCAGAAAAGAGCGGGGAACCCTCCACAAGTAGCTCAACAGACACAGTGAGAGAAGCACCTTCCCCCTCCTCCACCCAATAGATGTCCTACCTGCCCCAACCCCTGGTGCCCAAGGTGCCCACCTTGGGTGCCCTTCCCCCACTCCCCCCTCCCCAGGATCACCCGTCTCCCCCACCCCCCAAGCCCTCCCTAATCCCCCATGCCCTCCTTTCTCCCCCACCCTTAAGCCCTCCATTTTCCCTCCCCTCCCCCCCCCCCAAACTCTCCAGTATCCCCGCCCACCTGAGCCCTCTCTTCTTTTCCACTCTCCTAAGCCCTCCCTTCTTCCTCAATCCTCTCAGCACTCCCTTTAACCTATCCTCCCCCCCCCAAGCCCTCTTCCCTGTTATGCCCCCCCCCCCGAGTTCCCCATTCCCCCCATCCCTAAAATTCCTCCCTCTTCCCCCCCCCCAAGTCTCCCCTTCTCCCACACTCCCCAAAGCCTCCCTCTTTCACCCACTCCCCAAGCTTCCCCTTCTCACCCCCAAGCCTCCCCCACACCTTAAGCCCTCTTTCTCCCCAACCCCCTCAAGCCCTCCCCCCTACACCACCTTAAACGTACCGAATCCTCCCAGCCCCCGCACAACCCAGATCCCCCAGGTCCCCCTTCATAGGCCCCTCATCCCAGTCCCTTCCTGTTTCTCTGCTTCAGGGGAAGCAATAGGATCTGTGAAAGGACAGAAGAGAGTCAGTTTCAGGGTGATGTACTCGAACATAGATGGGATCACAAGCAAGACAAGTGAAATAAGGGAAAGAGCACAAGAAGTGAACCCAGATGTAATTGGACTCACAGAAACAAAACTCTCAGGAATCATAATGAATGCAATGTTTCCCCAGGACAACACTGTAATAAGGAAGGGGGGGGAGGAGGAATGGCCCTACTAATGAGAAGGGAATGGAGTTTCAAGAAGATGGTCATTCCGAGCTGCGAGGGATTCAGACATTACATAACAGGCACCATAACATTGAGAGGACCAAAAGTAGTAGTAGCAGTGATATATAACCCTCCACCAAATGACAGAAGACCCCAGGTATGACAACAACAAAATGGCAGTTAACACTATAATTGATAAGGCAGCATCTGTTGCCTGTAGAAATAGATCCCATCTGCTCATCATGGGGGACTTCAATAACGGAAGGATAGACTGAGAGAACAAGGAACCGTACGGAGGAGAGGATACATGGAGAGCCAAACTAATGGAGGTGACGACAAGAAACTTTCTAAGCCAGCATGTCAGGGAGCCCACAAGGATGAGAGGAAACGATGATCCAGCGAGACTCGACCTAGTCGTTACTCTGAACGACTCCGACATAAGGGAAATTGGTTTTGAGACAGTAGGAATGAGCGACCACAGTGTACTGGTGTTTGAGTATCTGGTTGAAGAAGGGTTATTGAACTCGAGGAGGGATACTGAAAACAATAGGCTGGCATTCTGTAAGGAAAACTATGAGGAGATAAGAAGATTCCTAACAAACATGGGAAACAGAGCTCAGGGGAAAGACGGCCCAAGATATGATGGACTACATCACTCAGAAATGCAAGGAAGCAGCAAACAAGTTTGTCCCAGTCCAAAAGGAAGACAACGAAATGAAGATGAGAAACCCATGGTTTAATCAGAGATGTAGACTAGCTAAGCAGCAAAGTAAAATGGCGTGGAGAAACTATAGGAATAACAGGACACTTGAGAACAGAGAAAGATAGCAGAGTGCCAGGAATGAATATGTCAGGATGAGAAGAGAGGCAGAAAGACAATACGAAAATGACATTGCGAGCAAGGCAAAGACTCAACCTAAATTGCTGCACAGCCACATCAGGAGAAAAACAACAGTAATGGAACAGGTAATGAAATTAAGAATAGGGGCAGAAGGATTCACTACAAATGACAAGGAAGTGTGTGAGGAAATGAATAAGAAATTCCAGGAGGTCTTCACCTTAGAGCAAGGAGAAATTCCAGAGATAAGAGAGGGAATAGTTAACCAGGAACCACTGGAAGAGTTTGAGATTACCAGTGGGGAAGTAAGGAAGTTGTTACTAAAGATGGATGTGACAAAGGCAATAGGCCCAGATGAAATCTCCCTTGGATACTAAAGGAAGGAGCAGAAGCACTTTGCTTGCCACTCTCCATAGTGTATAACAAGTCACTGGTAACAGGGAAACTGCCAGAAATTTGGAAGGAGCTAATAGTTCCGATATATAAGAAAGGGGATAGACAGGAGGCACTGAACTACAGGCCATTGTCCCTAACCTGCATACCATGCAAGCTGATGGAGAAAATTGTGCGAAGAAAGATAGTGGAACATCTGGAGCAAAGGAACTTTGTAACACAGCATCAACGTGGGTTAAGGGATGGCAAGTCCTGCCTCACAGGGTTACTTGAATTCTACGACCAGGCAACAAAAATAAGGCAAGAAAGAGAAGGGTGGGCAGACTGCATATTTTTGGATTGTCAGAAGGCCTTTGACACAGTGCCACACAAGAGGCTAGTGAAAAAGCTGGAGATGCAGGCTGGAGTGAAAGGGGAGGTACTCCGTTGGATACAGGAGCACCTAAGCAACAGGAGACAACGAGTCAGTGTGAGGGGTGAGGTCTCAGATTGGCGAGACGGTAAAGGAACAGGTTATGAAATTAAGGATAAGGAAGGATTAACAACAAACGACAAGGAAGTGTATGAGGAACTGAATAAGAAATTCCAGGAGGTCTTCACCTTAGAGCAAGGAGAAATTCTAGAGAGAAGAAAGGGAATAGTTAACCAGGAACCACTGGAAGAGTTTGAGATTACCGGTGGGGAAGTAAGGAAGTTGTTATTAGAGTTGGATGTGATAAAGGCTATAGGCCCAGATGGAATCTCCCTTTGAATAATAAAGGAAGGAGCAGAAGCACTGTGCCTGCCATTCTCCATAGTGTATAACAAATCACTGGCAACAGGGGAACTGCCAGAAATTATGGAAAGCAGCTAATGTAGCTGCCCGATATATAAGAATGGGGATAGACAGGAGGCACTGAACTACAGGCCAGTGTCCCTAACCTGCATACCATGCAAGCTGATGGAGAAGATTGTGCTAAGAAAGCTAGTGGAACATCTGGAGCGAAGGAACTTTGTAGTCCTGCCTCACAGGGTTACTTGAATTCTACGACCAGGCAACAAAAATCAGGCAAGAAAGAGAAGGGTGGGCAGATTGCATATTTTCGGATTGCCAGAAAGCCTTTGATACAGTACCACACAAGAGGCTAGTGAAACAGCTGGAGATGCAGGCTGGAGTGAAAGGGACGGTACTCCATTGGATAAGGGAGTACCTAAGCAACAGGAGACAACGAGTCACTGTGAGGGGTGAGGCCTCAGATTGGCGAGTCACAAGTGGAGTCCCGCAGGAGTCAGTCCTTGGACCTATACTGTTTCTGATATATAAATGGTTTCCCAAAGGATATACACTCGTTTCTCTCAATGTTTGCTGATGATGCAAAAATTATGAGGAGGATTAAAATGGATGACGATAGTATGAGGCTACAAGATGATCTAGATAAACTGAATGAATGACCCAACAAATGGCTGCAACAGTTCAACCCGAGCAAATGTAAGGTAATGAAACTAGGCAGTGGAAACAGGAGACCAGAAACGTGATACCGAATGAGAGATGAAGTCCTCCATGAAGCGGACAGAGAGAAAGATCTAGGAGTTGATATCACACCAAACCTGTCTCCTGAAGCCCACATAAAGAGAATAACGTCTGCGGCATATGCAAGGCTGGCTAACATCAGAACAGCCTTCAAGAATCTGTGTATAGAATAATTCAGAATCTTGTATACCACATATGTAAGACCAATCCAGGAGCATGCAGCCCCAGCATGGAGCCCGTACCTTGTCAAGCACAAGACGAAGCTGGAAAAAGTTCAGAGGTATGCCACTAGACTAGTCCCGGAGCTAAGAGGCATGAGTTACGAGGAAAGGCTGCGAGAGATGCACCTTATGGCACTGGAGGACAGAAGAGTAAGGGGAGACATGATCACAACCTACAAAATCCTCAGGGGTATTGACAGGGTAGACAAGGATAAACTATTCAACACTGGTGGTACGCGAACAAGGGGACACAGGTGGAAACTGAATACCCACATGAGCCACAGGGACGTCAGAAAGAACGTTTTTAGTATCAGAGTAGTTAACAGGTGGAATACATTAGGTAGTGATGTGGTGGAGGCTGACTCCATACACAGTTTCAAATGTAGATATGATAGAGCCCGATAGGCTCAGGAATCTGTACACCAGTTGATTGACAGTTGAGAGGCGGGACCAAAGAGCCAGAGCTCAACCACCGCAAGCACAATTAGGTGAGTACACAAACACACCAGACGACAAATAAGATCACACAAACAAGAAAACACACAAGACGATTGTACAAACAACAGGACAATTAAAGAGATACTGAGTCAGCTGGACAAACTACCGGACAGGTGAGCAAACAACGACATGATTGACGCAGACATTACTGTAGCAGCCAAACACCGCTATGTAACTCTCTTGTTAAGAGTGAGCTTCCCGTGGTGGGGCTCCACCTCCCGGGTCCCGCCTCTCATCCTTCTGGCGACTAGTGTACACCTCCCTGAGGCCTGGCTCAGGTCGTGTCGCATGTCTTAATAGGAACTGGCTGCTCTGTATATAGGCTGCCTCCGTGTCTCTCCTCCGTGTCTCTCCTCCGTGTCACTCCTCCGTGTCTCTCCTCCGTGTCACTCCTCTGTGTCTCTCCTCCGTGTCTCTCCTCCGTGTCTCTCCTCCGTGTCTCTCCTCCGTGTCTCTCCTCCGTGTCTCTCCTCCGTGTCTCTCCTCCGTGTCTCTCCTCCGTGTCTCTCCTCCGTGTCTCTCCTCCGTGTCAGTCCTCCGTGTCAGTCCTCCGTGTCTCTCCTCCGTGTCACTCCTCCGTGTCAGTCCTCCGTGTCTCTCCTCCGTGTCTCTCCTCCGTGTCTCTCATCCGTGTCTCTCCTCCGTGTCTCTCCTCCGTGTCTCTCCTCCGTGTCACTCCTCCGTGTCAGTCCTCCGTGTCTCTCCTCCGTGTCTCTCCTCCGTGTCACTCCTCCGTGTCAGTCCTCCGTGTCTCTCCTTCGTGTCTCTCCTCCGTGTCTCTCATCCGTGTCTCTCCTCCGTGTCTCTCCTCCGTGTCTCTCCTCCGTGTCTCTCCTCCGTGTCAGTCCTCCGTGTCTCTCCTCCGTGTCTCTCCTCCGTGTCTCTCCTCCGTGTCTCTCCTCCGTGTCTCTCCTCCGTGTCTCTCCTCCGTGTCAGTCCTCCGTGTCAGTCCTCCGTGTCTCTCCTGTGTCAGTCCTCCCTGTCTCTCCTCCGTGTCAGTTCTCCGTGCCACTCCTCCGTGTCAGTCCTCCGTGTCTCTCCTCCGTGTCAGTCCTCCGTGTCAGTCCTCCGTGTCTCTCCTCCGTGTCTCTCCTCCGTGTCTCTCCTCCGTGTCAGTCTTCCGTGTCTCTCCTCCGTGTCAGTCCTCCGTGTCTCTCCTCCGTGTCAGTCTTCCGTGTCTCTCCTCTGTGTCAGTCCTCCGTGTCAGTCCTCCGTGTCTCTCCTCCGTGTCTCTCCTCCGTGTCTCTCCTCCGTGTCACTCCTCCGTGTCAGTCCTCCGTGTCTCTCCTCCGTGTCTCTCCTCCGTGTCTCTCATCCGTGTCTCTCCTCCGTGTCTCTCCTCCGTGTCTCTCCTCCGTGTCTCTCCTCTGTGTCTCTCCTCCGTGTCTCTCCTCCGTGTCAGTCCTCCGTGTCTCTCCTCCGTGTCTCTCCTCCGTGTCTCTCCTCCGTGTCTCTCCTCCGTGTCTCTCCTCCGTGTCTCTCCTCCGTGTCAGTCCTCCGTGTCAGTCCTCCGTGTCTCTCCTGTGTCAGTCCTCCCTGTCTCTCCTCCGTGTCAGTTCTCCGTGCCACTCCTCCGTGTCAGTCCTCCGTGTCTCTCCTCCGTGTCAGTCCTCCGTGTCAGTCCTCCGTGTCTCTCCTCCGTGTCTCTCCTCCGTGTCTCTCCTCCGTGTCAGTCTTCCGTGTCTCTCCTCCGTGTCAGTCCTCCGTGTCTCTCCTCCGTGTCAGTCTTCCGTGTCTCTCCTCCGTGTCAGTCCTCCGTGTCAGTCCTCCGTGTCTCTCCTCCGTGTCTCTCCTCCGTGTCAGTCTTCCGTGTCTTTCCTCCGTGTCAGTCCTCCGTGTCAGTCCTCTGTGTCTCTCCGCCGTGTCAGTCCTCCGTGTCAGTCCTCCGTGTCTCTCCTCCGTGTCTCTCCTCCGTGTCAGTCTTCCGTGTCTCTCCTCCGTGTCAGTTCGCCGTGTCAATCCTCCGTGTCTCTCCGTGTCAATCCTGTGTCACTCCTTCGTGTCTCTCCTCCGTTTCAGTTCGCCGTGTTAGTCCTCCGTGTTTTTCCTACGTGTCAATCCTCCGTGTTTCTCCTCCGTGTCTCTCCTCCGTGTCAGTCCTCCATGTCTCTCCTCCAGGTCTCTCCTCCGTGTCAGTCCTTCGTGTCTCTCCTCCGTGTCCCTCCTCAGTGTCTCTCCTCCGTGTCCCTCCTCAGTGTCTCTCCTCCGTGTCACTCCTCTGTGTCTCTTCTCCGTGTCACTCCTGTGTCTCTCCTCCGTGTCTTACCTCCCTACCTCTTCGTGTGAGTGGACTCACCTATTTGTACTCACCTATTTGTGCTTGCAGGATCGAGCATTGACTCATGGATCCCGCCTTTCCAGCCATCGGTTGTTTACAGCAATGACTCCTGTCCCATTTCCCTATCATACCTAGTTTTAAAATTATGAATAGAGTTTGGTGCCAGATCCTGTTCCCCAAGTGCATTCCATTTTTCCACTACTCTCACACTAAAAGAAAACTTCCTAACATCTCTGTGACTCATCTGAGTTTCCAGTTTCCACCCATGTCCCCTCGTTCTGTTACTATTACCTATGAACATTTCATCTATTTCCACTTTGTCAATTCCCCTGAGTATTTTATACGTTCCTATCATATCCCCCCTTTTACCTTTTTGTTTCTAGTGTCGTAAGGTTCAGTTCCTTCAGACGCTTTTCATACCCCATCCCTCGTAACTCTGGGACAAGCCTCGTTGCAAACTTCTGAACCTTTTCCTGTTTCCTTATGCGTTTCTTCAGGAGGGGGCTCCATGATGGCGCAGCATACTCTAAGACTGGTCTCACGTAGGCAGTGTAAAGCGCCCTAAAAGCCTCCTCACTTAGGTTTCTGAATGATGCTCTAACTTTTGCAGTGTAAAGTATGCTGCTGTCGTTATCCTATTTATATGTGCCTCAGGAGATAGATTAGGTGTTACGTCCACTCCTAAGTCTCTTTCTCGAATCGTCACAGGTAGGCAGTTCCCCTTCATTGTGTACTGTCCTTTTGGTCTCTTATCAGCTGATCCCATTCCCATAACTTTATATTTACTCGTGCTGAACTCCATTAGCCATTTCTATGACCATCTCTGCAACCTGCCCAGGTCCTCTTGGAGGTTCCTGCAATCTTTATTTGTCACAACTCTTTTCATTAATTTTGCGTCATCCGCGAACATTGACATGTATGATTCCACTCCTGTGAACATATCATTTACGTATATTAGAAATAGTTTTGGTCCCAGCACCGATCCTTGTGGTACTCCACTTGTTACTTTTCGCCAGTCCGACTTCTCGCCCCTTACACACTTGTGTGTGTATGTGTGTGTGTTTGCTATTTGTATTTACTATTTGTATCTGCAGAATCGAGCTATTAGCTCTTGGGCCCCGCCTTTCTAACCAATCTATTTTTTCCTGTATTATGTCTATTACATATATTTCTCTCTAACACACACACACATACACACACACCCAGGAAGCAGCCCGTAGCAGTTGTCTAACTACCAGATACCTATTTACTGCTAGGTGAACAGATGCATCAGGTGAAAGAACCTGCCCATTTGCTTCCGCCGGGAATCGAACCCGGGACCTTAGGATTACGAACCCCCCCCCCCCTTGAGCGCTGTGCACTCAGCCGCGAGGACCCAGTGTGTGTGTGTGTTCGTACCTCACCTAACTATACTCACCTATTTGTGCTTGCGGGGGATGAGCTCTGCTCTTTCGGGCGGCCTCTCAACTGTCAATCAATCAACTGTTACTAACTACTAACTAACTAATTTATTTTCCCCGCACACACACACACACTGGAAGCAGCCCGTAGCAGCTGTCTAACTCCCAGGTGCCTATTTACTGCTAGGTAACAGGAGCATCAGGGTGAAAGAAAATCTCTGCCCATCTGTTTCTGACGGCGGCCGGGACCCTGCGATCACGAGTTCCAAGCGCTGCCCATTCAGCCACGGACAAGGCTTGGGATTCGTAATCCCAGGATCCGGGTTCGATCACTGCCGCCGGCGGAAACGGATGGCCAGAAAGATTCTTTCCCCCTGATGCCCCTGTGTATGTGTGTGCGTGTGTAATTACCTAAGTGTAGTTACATGATGAGAGCTACGCCCCTGGTGTCCCGTCTTCCCAGCACTCTTTGTCATATAACGCTTTGAAACTACTGACGGTCTTGGCCACCTTCTCACCTAACTTGTTCCAACCGTCTACCACTCTGTTTGCGAAAGTGAATTTTCTTATATTTCTTCGGCATCTGTGTTTAGTTAGTTTAATTCTATAACCTCTTGTTCTTGAAGTTCCAGGTCTCAGGAAATATTCCCTATCAATTTTATCAATTCCTGTTACTATTTTGTACGTAGTGATCATATCACCTCTTTTTCTTCTGTCTTCTAGTTTTGGCATATTTAATGCCTCTAACCTCTCCTCATAGCTCTTGCCCTTCAGTTCTGGGAGCCACTTAGTAGCATGTCTTTGCATCTTTTCCAGTTTGTTGATGTGCTTCTTAAGATATGGGCACCACACAACCGCTGCATATTCCAGCTTTGGCCTAACAAAAGTCATGAACAATTTCTTTAGTATATCGCCATCCATGTATTTAAAAGCAATTCTGAAGTTAGAAAGCGTGGCATAGACTCCTCGCACAATATTCTTTATGTGGTCCTCAGGTGATAGTTTTCTATCTAGAACCACCCCTAGATTTCTTTCTTTATCAGAATTCTTTAATGATTTCTCACATAATTTATAGGTTGTGTGGGGTCTATGTTCTCCTATTCCATATTCCATAACATGGCATTTATTCACATTAAATTCCATTTGTCAAGTGGTGCTCCATATATTTATTTTGTCCAGGACTTTTCGAAGGTTATGACAATCATCTAAGTTTCTTATCCTTCCCATTATCTTAGCATCATCAGCAAACATGTTCATATAATTCTGTATTCCAACTGGTAGATCATTTATGTAAACAATGAACATCACCGGTGCAAGAACTGAACCCTGTGGTACTCCGCTTGTGACATTTCTCCAGTCCGATACATTGCCTCTGATTACTGCCCTCATTTTTAAATCAGTCAGAAAATTTTTCATCCAAGTTAGAAGCTTACCTGTCACCCCTCCAATATGTTCCAGTTTCCAGAACAACCTCTTATGTGGAACTCTGTCGAAAGCCTTTTTTAGGTCCAGATAGATGCAGTCAACCCAACCATCTCATCTCGCCGCCGATGTTATTTTTTTTTATGTGGGCTTCACCACGTACAAAACTCAGGCAAATCATAACATAGAACGAAAAGGCAATGTAAAGGATCTGGGTGTACTCATGTCGGAAGACCTTACCTTTAAAGAACACAATAAAGTAGCCGTCACAACTGCAAGAAAAATGACAGGTTGGATAACAAGAACTTTTCACACTAGAGATGCTATACCGATGATGATACTTTTCAAAACGCTTGTGCTCTCTAGAGTGGAGTACTGCTGCACAATGACAGCCCCTTTCAAAGCTGGAGAAATTGCTGACCTGGAGAGCGTGCAGAGATCCTTTACTGCTAGAATCCACTCAGTAAAACATCTAAACTATTGGGACCGACTAAAGAGCCTAAAACTGTACTCCCTTGAGCGCAGGCGGAAGAGGTACATAATAATTTACACGTGGAAAATATTAGAGGGGCTGGTCCCAAACCTGCACATAGAAATAACATCACATGAGACCAGAAGACATGGCAGGATGTGCAGAATACCCCCGTTGAAAAACAGAGGCGCAACAGGTACTCTGAGAGAGAACTCTATCAACATCAGAGGTCCGAGACTGTTCAACACGCTTCCACTACACATAAGGGGCATAACTGGCCGACCCCTCACAGTGTTCAAGAGAGCACTGGATAAGCACCTCCAAAGGATACCTGATCAACCAGGCTGTGACTCATACGTCAGGCTGCGAGCAGCCGCGTCCAACAGCCTGGTTGATCAGTCCGGCAACCAGGAGGCCTGGTCGACGACCGGGCCGCGGGGACGCTAAGGCCCGGAAGCACCTCAAGGTAACCTCAAGGTAAGGTTCAGAATACAGGTTTGGTGTGATATCAACTCCTAGATCTTTCTCTCTGTCCGTTTCATGGAGGACTTTATCTCTCATTCGGTATCCTGTTTCTGGCATCCTGTTTCCACTGTCTAGTTTCATTACCTTACATTTGCTCGAGTTGAACTGTTGCAGCCATATGTTGGACCATTTATTCAATTTATCTAGATCATCTTGTAGCCTCATACTATCGTCATCCATTTTAATCCTCCTCATAATTTTTGCATCATCAGCAAACATTGAGAGAAACGAGTCTATACCCTCTGGGAGATCATTTACATATATCAGGAACAGTATAGGTCCAGTGACTAACCCCTGCGGGACTCTACTGGTGACTTCTCGCCAACCTGAGACCTCACCCCTCACAGTGACTCGCTGTCTTCTGTTGCTTAGATTCTACCTTATCCAATGGAGTACCTTTCCTTTCTCTCCTGCCTATATCTCCAGCTTGTTCACTAGTCTCTTGTGTGGAACAGTGTCAAAGACTTTCTTGCAATCCAACGATATGCAGTCTGCCCACCCCTCTCTTATTTTGCCTGATTTTTGTTGCCTGGTTGTAGAATTCAATTAATCCTGTGAGGCACGATTTGCCATCCCTGAACCCGTGCTGATGTTGTGTTACAAATTTCTTTCACTCCAGATGTTCCACCAGCTTTTTTCGCACAGTCTTTTCTATCAACTTGCATGCTATGCAAGTTAGGAACACTGGACTATAGTTTAGTGCCTCCTGCCTATCCCCCTTTTTGTATATCGCGACTTCAGTAGCAGTCTTCCAAATTTTTTGGCAGTTCCCCTGTTACAAGCGATTTGTTATACACTATGGAGAGTGGCAGGCACAGTGCTTCTACTCCTTCCTTTAGTATCCAAGGTGAGATTCCATCTGGGCCTATAGCCTTTGTCACATTCAACTCTAGCAAGGGCTTCCTTACATCCCCCACTGGTAATCCCAAAGTCCTCTAGTGGTGCCTGGTAATGTATTCCCTCATTATCTCTGGTACGTCTCCTTGCTCTAACGTGAAGACCTCCTGGAGTTTCTTATTGAGTTCCTCACACACTTCCTTTTCGTTTGTAGTGAATCTGTCTGTCCCAGCCTCAGTTTCATTACCTGTTCCTTTACTGTTGTTTTCCTCCTGATGTGGCTGTGCAGTAATTAAGGTTAAGTCTTTGCTTTGCTTGCTATATCATTGTCATATTGCCTTTCTGCCTCTCTTCTCACCCTGACGTATTCATTCCTGGCACTCTGGTACCTTTCCCTGCTCCCTAGTGTCCTATTATTTCTATAGTCTCTCCATGCCCTTGTACTTAGTTGAAATTCTTGGAAGAGAATTTCACCACCCCATCCTTCTTCTTCCCACATCCTTTCCAAGCTCTTTGGACATCAAAGCGGAAAGCACTTAGTTGCTTTACTAGCTTACATCTCTGATTAAACCATGGGTTTCTCATCTGCATTTCTTCTTTTTCCCTTTTGGACTGGGACGAACTTCTCTGTTGCTTCCTTACTCTTATATGTGATGAAGTTCATAATGCCTTGTGTCGTCTTTTCTCAGAGCTTTGTTTCCCAAGTTATATCTTTTAGGAATTTTCTGATCTCATCATAGTTTCCCTTTTGGAATGTCAGCCTTTTGTTTTCTGGGCCCTTCCCTGAGTAAATTAATCCTTTATCGACCAAATACTCAAACATCAGTACACTGTGATCACTCCTTCCCACAGGGGCTTTGAAACCGATTTTCCTTATGTCGGAGTCATTTAGAGTGAAGACTAGGTCGAGTCTCGCTGGTTCATCATTGCCTCTCATTGTTGTGGATCCCCTGACATGCTGACTTAAAAAGTTTCTTGTCGCCACTTCCAGCAGTTTAGCTCTCCATGTTTCCTCACCTCCATGCGGTTCCTTGTTTTCCCAGTCTATTCTTCCGAGATTGAAGTCCCCCATTATGAGCAGATGGGATCGATTTCTACAGGCAGCAGTGGTTGCTCTCTCAATTATAGTGTTAACTGCCATGTTTTTCTGTCATACTCTTGCCTGGGTCTTCTGTCATTTGGTGGAGGGTTATATATCACTGCTACTACTACTCTAGGTCCTCCCGTCGTCATGGTGCCTGTTATGTAGTCTCTGAATCCCTCACAGCCCAGGATGACCATCTCCTTGAAACTCCATTCCTTTCTTATCAGTAGGGCCACTCTGCCTCCTCCCCTTCCTTCCCTTTCTCTCCTTATTACAGTGTATTCCTGGGGAAACACTGCATCCATTTTAATTCCTGCGAGTTTTGTTTCTGTGAGTCCAATTACATCTGGGTTCCCTTCTTGGTCTCTTTCCCTAAGTTCATTTGCCTTGCTTGTAATCCCATCTATGTTTGAGGACATTACCATGAAACTGACTTTCTGCCTTCCATCCTCCGTTTCTGTTGGTTCCACTGGAGTAGGGGGAATAAGGGGTGTCCAGGGTGGGGCAAGGCTAGGCTAGGCTAGGAAGGTGAGCCTAGGGCATCTGGGGTGAGAGGGGGAATGGGAGAGTCGTGTATGGGGAAGCTAGGAGGGTCTGGGGTGGTGTAGCAGAAGGGCTCTGGGGTTGGGGGGTCAATTTGGCGGATGGGATGGGGAAGTAAAAGGGGCATGTGAAAGGGGGGGGGGGTGGGAGGTCATTAATTGGAGGATGAAGGGAAGCCTGGGGTAGGGGAGATGGAAGGTCAGGGGTTGGGGAGGGAAGGGAACCCTGGGGTGGGCGGCAGGGTGGAAAGGGGGGGGAGAAGGTGTGGCAGGAGGGAGAGCTTGGGGTGGGGGTTGGGGAGAGGGAAGGGGAGCTTGGGGTGGGGGTTGGGGAGGGGAAGGGGAGCATGGGGTGGGGCAGCGTTGTGGTATAATGGAGAGCTTTGGGTAGGGGTACTGGGGAGGACTTGGACTGGTGAAACAGGGGAAGGAATCGGGTGAGGGAACAGGGAGGGCCTGGGGTGGGGGGAGGGGAAAGGGAAGTAGGACATTAGGGGAAACATGGCGGGCCTGGGGTCAGGGATCAGGGGGATCAGGTTTGTTGGAGGTTTCTGTTATATTCCTCTCTGGGGGGATGCTGGTGAAGGCATTCCCACTCTCCTCTGAGGTTTCTGGGGATACTGTGCCAAGTTCTGTGGCTCCCCTATTCCAATCCCTCCCCTTGCGTCTTCTCCTTGCTTCTGCAGCCCTCCTTCTCTTTTCCCTTGGCATGTCCCTCTGCAGAATATTGTCCTTGTATTCCACTAGTCTCATTAGCATGCTTTTCCTTGCTAGGATCTCTTCTTTCTTTGCCTCGTTCGTAAGCAGTACCCTTATCAGCCGTTTCCTTTATTTCTTGTAGCCTCCCAGCCATAAAGCTTTCTCTGCGTTGCCATTAGCCCCTACCATATTCAGGCCGTCAAAGAGCTTTGTTGTCGTTACTCGGTCCGCTCTTTTCCATTCCTCCTGGTTGGATCCTTATGGTTCCTGTACTCCCACAACTATAATAGACCTTTTTCTTTCCAACATTTGAGTCTTGCACATTGCAACTTCCTGGGATGTAGCCGCTTTCATGGCTGCCTCTTCAATAGCAGCCTTGGCACCTGGGCTACTTTGCAGCCACTCTGCAAACGAGGGTCTCCCTGGAAGAAGCCCTCCATCCACTTTATCCCCTGTTTCAGGAAGGTTGCTTGCACCGTGCTTGTTTGAAATTGGACTTTCCCTCAGTTTCCTTGTCTCTTTCTTGCCTCCCCCAGCACACTCTGTAGGCTCTGTAGTACTGCATGCATGGAGATCATTGTTTTGTTGAAGTCGCCAACACCTGGGTGACCCTCTCACAGGACGTTTCCTTTATTCTGATGCGGTAATTTACCCAATGGTGCTTGACCACTGAATTCACCTATTTGTACTCACCTAGTTGTGTTTGCGGGGGTTGAGCTCTGGCTCTTTGGTCCCGCCTCTCAACCGTCAATCAACAGGTGTACAGGTTCCTGAACCTATTGGGCTCTATCATATCTACACTTGAAACTGTGTATGGAGTCAGCCTCCACCACACCACTTCCTAATGCATTCCATTTGTCAACCACTCGGACACTAAAAACGTTCTTTCTAATATCTCTGTGGCTCATTTGGGCACTCAGTTTCCACCTGTGTCCCCTTGAGCGTGTGCCCCTTGTGTTAAATAGCCCGTCTTTATCTACCCTGTCAATTCCCATCAGAATCTTGAATGTGGTGATCATGTCCTCCCTAACTCTTCTGTCTTCCAGCGAAATGAGGTTTAACTCTCGTAGTCTCTCCTCGTAGCTCATACCTCTCAGCTCGGGTACTAGTCTGGTGGCAAACCTTTGAACCTTTTCCAGTTTAGTCTTATTCTTGACTAGATATGGACACCATGCTGGGGCTGCATACTCCAGGATTGACCTGACATATGTGGTATACAAAGTTCTGAATGATTCTTTACACAAGTTTCTGAATGCCGTTCTTATGTTTGCCAGCCTGGCATATGCCGCTGATGTTATCCTCTTCATATGAGCTGCAGGAGACAGGTCTGGCGTGATATTTTCCTTAAGTGTTTTTCTTTCTCTGACTCCTGAAGAATTTCCTCTCCCAGATGATACCTTGTATCTGGCCTTCTGCTCCCTTCACCTATCTTCATTACATTACATTTAGTTGGGTTAAACTCTAACAACCATTTGTTCGACCATTCCTTCAGTTTGTCTAGGTCTTCTTGAAGCCTCAAGCAGTCCTCTTCTGTCTTAATCCTTCTCATAATTTTGGCATCGTCCGCAAACATTGAGAGAAATGAATCTATACCCTCCGGGAGATCATTTACATATATCAGAAACAAGATTGGACCGAGCACAGAGCCCTGTGGGACTCCACTGGTGACTTCACGCCAATCGGAGGTCTCACCCCTCACCGTAACTCTCTGCTTCCTATTGCTTAGGTACTCCATTATCCACTGGAGCACCTTACCAGCTACACCTGCCTGTCTCTCCAGCTTATGTACCAGCCTCTTATGCGGTACTGTGTCAAAGGCTTTCCGACAATCCAAGAAAATGCAGTCTGCCCAGCCCTCTCTTTCTTGATTAATCTTTGTCACCTGGTCGTAGAATTCTATTAAGCCAGTCAGGCAAGATTTACCCTCCCTGAACCCATGTTGACGATTTGTCACGAAGTCCCTTCTCTCCAGATGTGTTACCAGGTTTTTTCTCACGATCTTCTCCATCACCTTGCATGGTATACAAGTCAAGGACACTGGCCTGTAGTTCAGTGCCTCTTGCCTGTCGCCCTTTTTGTATATTGGGACCACATTCGCCGTCTTCCATATTTCTGGTAGGTCTCCTTTCTCCAGTGACCTATTATAAACTATGGAGAGTGGCAAGCAAAGCGCCTCTGCACACTCTTTCAGTACCCATGGCGAGATCCCGTCTGGACCAACAGCCTTTCTAACATCCAGATCCAGCAGGTGTCTCTTGAACTCCTCTCTCGAAATTTCGAACCCTTCCAAGTCCGCCTGGTTTACATCCCTTTCTCCTAGCACAGTGATCTCACCTTGTTCTATTGTGAAGACCTCCTGGAACCTCTTGTTGAGTTCTTCACACACCTCTTTGTCATTCTCTGTATACCTGCCCTCGCCTGTTCTAAGTTTCACTACCTGTTCTTTCACTGTTGTTTTCCTTCTGATGTGACTGTGGAGTAGCTTTGGTTCGGTCTTGGCTTTGTTTGCTATATCATTTTCAAAATTTTTCTCTGCTTCTCTTCTCACCCTGACATACTCATTCCTGGTTCTCCGGTATCTCTCTCTGCTTTCTGGTGTTCTGTTATTCCGGAAGTTCCCCCATGCCCTTTTGTTCAGTTTCTTTGCTTCCATACATGCACTATTATATCATGGATTCTTCTTTTGCTTCTCGGATTTTTCCTTTTGGGCCAGGATGTATCTGGTTACTGCCTCCTGACACTTTTGAGTGACATAGTCCATCATATCTTGTACAGACTTAGCTCTGAGGTCTGTGTCCCAAGGTATTTCCCTTAGGAAACTTCTCATCTTTTCGTAATTTCCCTATCGGTATGCCAGCCTTTTGTTTCCTAGTTCTTTTTGGGGGGAGATAATTCCTAGCTCTACCAGGTACTCAAAGTTCAATACACTGTGATCACTCCTTCCCAAGGGCGCTTCCATCTTGACTTCCCTTATATCCCACTCATTTTGGGTAAATATCAAATCCAGCATTGCTGGTTCATCTTCTCCTCTCATTATTGTTAGTTCCTTGATGTGCTGGCTTAGACAGATTCTTGTCGCCACGCCCAGCAGCTTAGCTCTCCATATTTCTGGCCTTCCATGCGGGTCTCTCCATGTTTCTGGTCCTCCATGCGGGTCTCTGTTCTACCAATCTATCTTCCCATGGTTGAAGTCTCCTATGATTAGTAGTCAAGATCTATTCTTGCTAGCAACAGAAGCTGCTCTCTCTATTATGTTAATGGTGGCCATGTTGTTTCTATCATATTCCTATCTGGGTCTTCTGTCATTTGGTGGTGGATTATATGTGACCACGACTATAATTTTTTGCCCTCCAGTTGTTATGGTACCTGTTATGGAGTCACTGAAACCTTCACATCCCTGAACAACCATCTCCTCAAAATCCCAAATGTGTGTGTGTATGTGTGTGTGTGTGTGTATGTGTGTGTGTGTGTGTGTGTGTGTGTGTGTGTGTGTGTGTGTGTGTGTGTGTGTGTGTGTGTGTGTGTGTGTGTGTGTGTGTGTGTGTGTGTGTGTGTGTGTGTGTGTGTGTGTGTGTGTGTGTGTGTGTGTGTGTGTGTGTGTGTGTGTGTGTGTGTGTGTGTGTGTGTGTGTGTGTGTGTGTGTGTGTGTGTGTGTGTGTGTGTGTGTGTGTGTGTGTGTGTGTGTGTGTGTGTGTGTGTGTGTGTGTGTGTGTGTGTGTGTGTGTGTGTGTGTGTGTGTGATATTTTCTACCACAGACGTGGCCACACATTAACAATACTAACCACCATATATACATTTTCTTCTGTCCCCCCATGGACAGAGTTAGAGATTTGTTGAACATATAGTTCAGGGGTTTATTGAACAATCAACCACAGAAGGTGATTGTAGTGCTTTTAAAATGCTAGGCTAACCTACATACATAAATACATAGATACACAGATTTATGTATGCCCTACATAGTGTGTTCAATGTGTCTTTTACATAGTGGCATTAATGTGCATTTACAAAGGGGGTTATCTTGAGATGATTTCGGGGCTTTTTAGTGTCCCCGCGGCCCGGTCCTCGACCAGGCCTCCACCCCCAGGAAGCAGCCCGTGACAGCTGACTAACACCCAGGTACCTTATTTTACTGCTAGGTAACAGGGGCATAGGATGAAAGAAACTCTGCCCATTGTTTCTCGCCGGCGCCTGGGATTGAACCCAGGCCCACAGGATCACAAGTCCAGCGTGCTGTCCGCTCGCCCGACCGGCTCCCCCCGACCGGGGAAATGTAATTCTGATCAGTTTCCACATATACTTTATACACATCCATATACGTACACACACATATATGTACATATATATATATATATATATATATATATATATATATATATATATATATATATATATATATATATATATATATATATATATATATATATATATATATATATATGTCGTACCTAGTAGCCAGAACGCACTTCTCAGCCTACTATGCAAGGCCCGATTTGCCTAATAAGCCAAGTTTTCCTGAATTAATATGTTTTCTCTAATTTTTTTCTTATGAAATGATAAAGCTACCCAATTCATTATGTATGAGGTCAATTCTTTTTTATTTGAGTAAAAATTAACGTAGATATATGACCGAACCTAACCAACCCTACCTAACCTAACCTAACCTATCTTGAAAGGTTAGGTTAGGTTAGGTAGCCGAAAAAGTTAGGTTAGGTTAGGTAGGTTAGGTAGTCGAAAAACATTAATTCATGAAAATTTGGCTTATTAGGTAAATCGGGCCTTGCATAGTAGGCTGAGAAGTGCGTTCTGGCTACTAGGTGCGACATATATATATATATATATATATATATATATATATATATATATATATATATATATATATATATATATATATATATATATATATATATAGATATATATATATATATATAACATGTATATGTACATATATGTGATAATCAGATAATCTGATAATATTCTACAAAACCAAGAAGACTTCCGAACTCCTTATCAAAAACAGCCCGAAGCCGACGGAGAACCCTCTACAGCAGTCAAGCGTTGTATACATGTACACTTGCCCTCACGAAGGATGTAACCTTCAATGTAAGTACATAGGTATGACGTCGACCAAGCTGACGAGGCGTTTGACATGCCATCTTCAATCCGGTGCCCCTAGGAATCACATGAGACAAGCCCATGACATTACTCTAACAAGAGAAATGTTGAACAAGAATACCTGCATAATAGACAAAACTCAAGATGCAAGAAGATTACAAATTCTTGAGGCAATTCACATAAGAATAGAGCGACCTACCATGAACACCCAAATCACAGAACTATTTACTCTACCCACCATGACAGTAAGGACAAGACAAGAACATATCGATGCCAACACAGAAGACAATGTCCAACATAATAGGCCAATTACACTGGATTAATCTTTGTGTTTAGATAGGAGCTGCCTCGTATGGGCCAATAAGCCTTCTGCAGCCTCTATGTTTCACCTCACATTTATCCCTTATGTATCCCCACATGTTTTCACCTTTATTGTATTATCACCTGACCCAGTGCGGGTATAAAATCAACTAGTATTGTAAGATCTGTTCACTTGAGAATGAACCATGGAGGTTCGAAACGTTGTGCAAATTATACAAATAAGTGTAATACACTCTACAGTAAATCACTTCTTTTCTTCACCTTAAAAGTACGAAAATGAGTTTTGGAGAACTCCTATTTCAATTAAGCCCTGATGCTAAGAAAATAGTTAGAGGGATAGAAGCCCTAAACCAGAAAATAATAAATACAGAATATGCGGTTATATTCAATGAAACATATATATATATATATATATATATATATATATATATATATATATATATATGCAACAATGATCACAAAAACACTGATCAATCATTTGATCAATCACTGATCAATCATTAGCAATCATTTAAACACGTATGGCACTTGGAGATATTAAAAGGAGCTGCCTTGTATGGGCAATAGGCCTTCTGCAGTTACCTTCTTTCTTATAATTCCTTTCCTCCACTTATTTTTGGTGGTCAGGTGATCTGCCCAGGCGGATATAAAGGTCTGATCAGCAAAACTTATCTTCATTCTACTTTGCTCTGATGAAGGCGAATTAGCCGAAAACGCGTTAAGCATTTTCTATTTTTCATATGTGGTTATTCTGCATATATTATATATATATATATATATATATATATATAGTAAACATATATATATATATATATATATATATATATATGTCGTACCTAGTAGCCAGAACGCACTTCTCAGCCTACTATGCAAGGCCCGATTTGCCTAATAAGCCAAGTTTTCATGAAATAATTGTTTTTCGACTACCTAACCTACCTAACCTAACCTAACCTAACTTTTTCGGCTACCTAACCTAACCTAACCTATAGAGATAGGTTAGGTTAGGTTAGGTAGGGTTGGTTAGGTTCGGTCATATATCTACGTTATTTTAACTCCAATAAAAAAAATTGACCCCATACATAATGAAATGGGTAGCTTTATCATTTCATAAGAAAAAAATTAGAGAAAACATATTAATTCAGGAAAACTTGGCTTATTAGGCAAATCGAGCCTTGCATAGTAGGCCGAGAAGTGCATTCTGGCTACTAGGTACGACATATATATATATGTCGTACCTAGTAGCCAGAACCCACTTTTCAGCCTACTATGCAAGGCCCGATTTGCCTAATAAGCAAAGTTTTCATGAATTAATTGTTTTTCGACTACCTAACCTACCTAACCTAACCTAACCTAACTTCTTCAGCTACCTATCCTAACCTAACCTATAAAAATACGTTAGGTTAGGTTAGGTAGGGTTGGTTAGGTTCGGTCATATATTTACGTTAATTTTAACACCAATAAAAAAAAAATTACCTCATACATAATGAAATGGGTAGCTTTATCATTTCATAAGAAAAAAATTAGAGAAAATATATTAATTCAGGAAAACTTGGCTTATTAGGCAAATCGGGCCTTGCATAGTAGGCCGAGAAGTGCGTTCTGGCTACTAGGTACGACATATATATATATATATATATATATATATATATATATATATATATATATATATATATATATATATATACATATACATATGCATACACATACATTTGTCTCTTACTCTGACAGGGTGAGATAGCTGATAAAGAAACTAGTGTGCAATTGAACACTTGATCACTGAAGGTGATTAAGGTACTTTCACAAGCTCAGGTTATATAGTTACATCACATACATTCATTGTACAATTGATACATTACATGGTCAATCTTGGGTACAAGTCCAATATATCATCAAGTGTTCCAGTACTTATATAGTAGTTACAGAGTTCAGCATACCTTAGCCCAGGAGGGCGAAAGTCAGTCAATATGGGACATTCTACAATATAATATTTTAGAGAGTGCATGTTTTCTCTTTCACAAAGTTGACACATTGTGTACTCGACATTTGGGTTTTGAGAAAGCTGCCAGATACGTCTATATCCCAGGCGTATTCTGGCCACTATAACATCACATTGCCGGGTTCTTGTTCTATTAGTCCCATATGTGAATGTCTCCTCACGATATCTATCATAATATTTAATGCTACAACTTTCAGGTCTTGTGAATTTGTTAGGTCGGTGAGATCTTCATTAGATATTTGTTTAAGTATTCTCTTTGTCACTGCTAATGAAACACCCATATCAATTTCTACTACTGGTTTTCTGCAGGCTGTCTTAGCAAGCATATCAACAGTGTCATGCCTTGAGATGCCAACATGTGATGGTATCCATAGGAATTTAATTTCAAATCTGTTTTCTTTAGCAGCTAAAACATTCATTCGAATATCACTGACTATTTTCTGGGTGTCACTACTATGTGCGTTCAGTGCCAGGAGTGCACTCTGCGAGTCACAGTATATAAGTCCACTGCCTTTGTGTGTGTGTGTGTGTGTGTATCCACCTAGTTGTATTCACCTAGTAGTGCTGGCGGGGGTTGAGCTCTGCTCTTTCGGCCCGCTTCTCAACTGTCAATCAACTGTTTCTACTACTACCACTACTTTTTTCCCACACCACACACACACACACACACACATCCCAGGAAGCAGCCCGTGACAGCTGACTAACTGCCAGGTACCTATTTACTGCTAGGTAACAGGGGCATAGGGTGAAAAAAAACTCTGCCCATCGTTTCTCGCCGGCGCCCGGGATCGAACCCGGGATTATTGGATCACGTGACCAGCGTGCTGTCCGCTCGGCTGGCCGGCTCCCTAGACATTCACACAACCGTGTGTGTGTGTGTGTGTGAACAAATCCACAAGGGGCCGTGACGAGGATTTGAACCTACGTCCGAGAGGATTTCAGACACTGCCTTAACCGACTGAGCAGTAAGACGAATGAAGTAAGAATAGAGTGTAATGAAGTTAGGGCGGAGAGGTATAGCGGCCTATTGACATAGCTCGAGTGCATGAGGGAGTTGCATAAAACTCTGGTTTGTGTCCCGGAGAGACTGCAGGAACCGTTGGTAAATCAGGATGATTTCCCGGTTGCAATTCTTTTACCATGTCGTAGCTCAGTCGATTAAGGCAGCGTCTGGGATCCTCTCGGACGTAGGTTCGAACCCTCGTCACGGCCCTTGTGGATTTGTTCATTTGATGCATCACGCTATTGTGATTTCTGCGTGTGTGCGTGTGTGTGTGTGTGCGTGTGTGTGTGTGTGTGTGTGAGTGTTTGTCTAATGTTTCTCCTTCCTGTCCATCGCCCTCCCTTCATATCTCCACCCGTCTCCTGACTCCAACCTCTATAACCCTTTCTTTGTTGCCCCTCAGTCTCGTGTCTCTCTTGCCCCCGTCCCTCTTCCGTCTACCAATATCTCCAGACTTCCTCTCGTGTCCACCTGTCTCCTTCCCTCTCCCGTCTACCTGTCTCTCTCCTACCTCCATGTCTCTCTCTCCCTCACTGTCTCTCTCCTCCCTCCCTCACTGTCTCTCTCCTCCCTCCCTCACTGTCTCTCTCCTCCCTCCCTCACTGTCTCTCTCCTCCCTCCCTCCCTCCCTGTCTCTCTACATCAATTATACCCATAAATAAATGCTAACACCAATACTCAGCAATAAGGAACATAACGCGGACCAAACACAGGGGATGACCGCACAAGCCCTAATTACCTTTAACAAGCCTAACTACCCAATTACGTCGTTAAGCTGCTGTTGGTAACCGTTCCCGCCATTTATCACCGCCTTTGTCTCCCTTTACACTTTGTCATTATTATCGCATTTCCCTAATTCTTTGTATTGTTTGTTTACCTGTACTGTAGGAGTCAGGTGTGTGGCTGTTGTACTGTAGGAGTCAGGTGTGTGGCTGTAGGAGTCAGGTGTGTGGCTCTAGGAGTCAGGTGTGTGGCTGTGGTACTGTAGGAGTCAGGTGTGTGGCTGTTGTACTGTAGGAGTCAGGTGTGTGGTACTGTAGGAGTCAGGTGTGTGGCTGTAGGAGTCAGGTGTGTGGCTGTGGTACTGTAGGAGTCAGGTGTGTGGCTGTAGGAGTCAGGTGTGTGGCTGTGGTACTGTAGGAGTCAGGTGTGTGGCTGTAGGAGTCAGGTGTGTGGCTGTGGAACTGTAGGAGTCAGGTGTGTGGCTGTGGTACTGTAGGAGTCAGGTGTGTGGCTGTGGAACTGTAGGCGTCAGGTGTGTGGCTGTAGGAGTCAGGTGTGTGGCTGTGGTACTGTAGGAGTCAGTTGTGTGGCTGTAGGAGTTAGGTGTGTGGTGCTGTAGGAGTCAGGTGTGTGGCTGTAGGAGTCAGGTGTGTGGCTGTAGGAGTCAGGTGTGTGGCTGTGGTGCTGTAGGAGTCAGGTGTGTGACTGTAGGAGTCAGGTGTGTGGCTGTAGGAGTCAGGTGTGTGGCTGTAGGAGTCAGGTGTGTGACTGTAGGAGTCAGGTGTGTGGCTGTAGGAGTCAGGTGTGTGGCTGTAGGAGTCAGGAGTGTTCCTGTTGTACTGTAGGAGTCAGGTGTGTGGCTTTGGGACTGTGTGAGTCAAGTGTGTGGCTGTTGTACTGTAGGAGTCAGGTGTGTAGTTGTGGAACTGTAGAAGTCAGCTGTGTGGCTGTAGGACTGTAGGAGTCAGGTGTGTGGTTGTTGTGCTTTAGGAGTCAAGTGTGTGGCTTCTGTACTGTAGGAGTCAGGTGTGTGGCTGTTGCACTGTAGGATTCAGGTGTGTGGCTGTGGGACTGTAGGAGTCAGGTGTGTGGTTGTTATACTGTAGGAGTCAGGTGTGTGGCTGTTGCACTGTAGGATTCAGGTGTGTGGCTGTGGGACTGTAGGAGTCAGGTGTGTGACAGTTGTTCTGTAGGAGTCAGGTGTGTGGCTGTGGGACTGTAGAAGTCAGGTGTGTGGCTGTGGTACTGTAAGTCAGGTGTGTGGCTGTGGACCTGTATGAGTCAGGTGTGTGGCTGTGGGACTGTGTGAGTCAGGTGTGTGGCTGTGGGACTGTGTGAGTCAGGTATGTGGCTGCGGTACTGTAAGAGTCAGGTGTGTGGTTGTGGAACTGTAGGAGTCAGGTATGTGGCTGTGGGACTGTAGAAGTCAGGTGTGTGGCTGTGGACCTGTAAGAGTCAGGTGTGTGGCTATGGACCTGTATGAGTCAGATGTGTGGCAGTAGTACTGTAAGAGCCAGGTGTGTGGCTGTTATACTGTAAGAGTCAGGTGTGTGGCTGTATTACTGTAAGTCAGGTGTGTGGCTGTGGTACTGTAAGAGTCAGGTGTGTGGATGTGGACCTGTATGAGTCAGGTGTATGGCTGTGGTACTGTAAGTCAGGTGTGTGGCTGTAGTACGGTATGAGTCAGGTGTGTGGCTGGTATAATGTAAGTCAGGTGTGTGGCTGTGGTGTAGTAAGAGTCAAGTGTGTTCCTGCTGTACTGTAAGAGTCAGGTGTGTTGCTGTTGTACTGTAAGAGTCAGGTGTGTAGCTGTTTTACTGTAAGAGTCAGGTATGTTGCTGTTGTACTGTAAGTCAGTTGTGTTGCTGTTGTACTGTAAGAGTCAGGTGTGTAGCTGTTTTACTGTAAGAGTCAGGTGTGTTGCTGTTGTACTGTAAGAGTCAGGTGTGTAGCTGTTTTACTGTAAGAGTCAGGTATGTTGCTGTTGTACTGTAAGTCAGTTGTGTTGCTGTTGTACTGTAAGAGTCAGGTGTGTAGCTGTTTTACTGTAAGAGTCAGGTGTGTTGCTGTTGTACTGTAAGAGTCAGGTGTGTAGCTGTTTTACTGTAAGAGTCAGGTGTGTTGCTGTTGTACTGTAAGAGTCAGGTGTGTAGCTGTTTTACTGTAAGAGTCAGGTGTGTTGCTGTTGTACTGTAAGTCAGGTGTGTTGCTATTGTACTGTATGAGTCAGATGTGTAGCTGTTATACTGTAAGTCAGTTGTGTTGCTGTTGTACTGTAAGAGTCAGATGTGTAGCTGTTATACTGTAAGTCAGTTGTGTTGCTGTTGTACTGTAAGAGTCAGATGTGTAGCTGTTATACTGTAAGTCAGGTGTGTTTCTGTTGTACTGTAAGAATCAGGTGTGTTGACGTGGTTTTGTAAGAATCAGGTGTGTGTGGCAGCGTAACTGTAATCGTCAGGTGTGTGTGTGTGGCAGCGTGACTGTAAGAGTCAGGTGTGTTTGGCAGCGTAACTGTAAGCGTCAGGTGTTTGTGTGGCAGCGTGACTGTAAGAGTCAGGTGTATGTGGCAGCGTAACTGTAATCGTCAGGTGTGTGTGTGGCAGCGTGACTGTAAGAGTCAGGTGTGTGTGGCAGCGTAACTGTAAGCGTCAGGTGTGTGTGTGGCAGGGTGACTGTAAGAGTCAGGTGTGTGTAGCAGCGTGACTGTAAGAGTCAGATGTGTGGGAATGTAAGAGTTGCTGTCCATCATCCCACACAGCCAGCCAGGTGTGTGGAAGGACGCCACGGCTGGTGACCACAAACACACACACATGACTGGAGAAACTGGGCTACACAATATACGAGAGATTTATCAGAAAATCAATCGACGAACGCCAATAAGCAATATGATTTACACTATATGATTTAAGCACAGGATAAGTCATGGCTAATTGTCTATTGAAGGTTTGTGGTATAATGAGCCCGTCCTCACACCAATTGAGTGCCATGACAATGACACCCCCCCTCCCCTCCCCTCAAACCACCTGAACATTTGTCTTGATATTTGAGATTGATTGAAATCATATTACGGTTCTAGTAATAGTGGACATGTAAAATGTAAACCTTTATCTTAAACAGATATTATTCTCAAGTTATTGCATTATAAATCGTTAGTTTAAAATATAAAATTCATTTGCTAAAAAAGTTTCTTTTAAAATTTGGTTTTCTGTTAACAGAATTCTTAATTACAATTAAGAATTACACTGAAACAGTTTTCGAATTCCATATTTCATATTATCGCTAATAATACCCCATATTAACATAACCAAACGTAATGAAACCTAATCTAACCTAACTATGAATAGAGAGTAGATAATAGCATTAATTAGGTAGTCGTTCTCAATCTATTCCTGTGAGCGGACTGTCTCCCTGAGGACAGGTTGGACATACACCCATTAACAGCAGAGAGGCCGGTGTGCGCGGACACCTTTATTACCAGAAAACCAACCGAGAAAGATATGAGAGGATATATAACACACCTGACTCCTGAACAACACAAAACCAAACTAACTTTTGCAGTATAAGCAAGAGGTGGCACAGGTTAGAACACGGGGGAGGCGCTGAGACAGGAGGCCGTCACAATAGAGGTCACCACACACACCACTAACCTTACATCAGTAGCGCCTGCCTCTAATACCCTCCCCCTGAAAATGCAGAATTGAAATTAACACAATTATCGCGACCTGCGACAAGAGGTTGTGTCAGAGCGGACCGGGGGCTCCAGCCTCAGTGGAGCCCCCGGTAACTTATACCTCATCGCGTTGGTAGGTGACTGGAAGGGGGAGATATGGTAACAACGTACCAGATACTGAGGGGGAATTGGCAAGGTGGGAAAAGAGGTGATGCTGGGGGACGTGAGCCACTGATGAACGGTGGTAAGTCTACTTGAAGTTTAGTGTGATCACAGCTACATGTAACGGCTTACAAGTATATTTAATCCCCTTTTAATTTTAATTTTGTTTAAACAATCAGATATATAACTGTAAAACCTTGTAAAATATAGTGCAAAGATGGTTGTTAGGAGAAATATTATATATATATATATATATATATATATATGTTCTTTAGCTTTGTCTTTCCTTAACTGTTTCTTTCTTTCTGTTTCTTAATCCAATTAACTTTGTACAAATCAGGGTTTTGGCTGGGACACAGGGTGGGCTTTATTATAAGATATGTGTGTGGCTGTTGTACTCTGAGTCAGATGTGTGGTTGTGGAACTGTAGGAGTCAGGTGTGTGGCTCTGGTACTGAAAGAGTCAGGTGTGTGGCTGTGGACCTGTATGAGTCAGGTGTGTGGCTGTGGTACTGTAAGAGTCAGGTATGTGGGTGTTATAATGTAAGTCAGATGTGTGGCAAAAGTACTGTAAGAGTCAGGTGTGTGGCTGTGGTACTGTAAGTCAGGTGTGTGGCTGTGGTACTGAAAGAGTCAGTGTGTGGCTGTGGTACTGTAGGAGTCAGGTGTGTGGGTGTTATAGTGGAAGAGCCAGGTGTGTGGCTATTGTACTGTATGAATCAGGTGTGTGGCTGTGTACTGTAAGAGTCAGGTGTTTGGCTGTGGTACTGTGAGTGTCAGGTGTGTGGCTGTTATACTGTAAGTCAGGTGTGTGGCTATTGTACTGTATGAGTCAAGTCTGTGGCTGTGGTACTGCAAGAGTCAGGTGTGTGGCTATTGTACTGTATGAGTCAGGTGTGTGGCTGTGGTACTGCAAGAGTCAGGTGTGTGGCTATTGTACTGTTAAGAGTCAGGTGTGTGGCTATGGTACTGCAAGAGTCATGTGTGTGGCTATTGTACTGTATGAGTCAGGTGTGTGGCTGTGGTACTGTATGAGTCAGGTGTATGGCTGTGGTACTGTATGAGTCAGGTGTGTGGCTGTGGTACTGTATGAGTCATGTGTGTGGCTATTGTACTGTATGAGTCAGGTGTGTGGCTGTGGTACTGTATGAGTCAGGTGTGTGGCTGTGGTACTGTATGAGTCAGGTGTGTGGCTGTGGTACTGTATGAGTCAGGTGTGTGGCTGTGGTACTGTATGAGTCATGTGTGTGGCTATTGTACTGTATGAGTCAGGTGTGTGGCTGTGGTACTGTATGAGTCAGGTGTATGGCTGTGGTACTGTATGAGTCAGGTGTGTGGCTGTGGTACTGTATGAGTCAGGTGTGTGGCTGTGGTACTGTATGAGTCAGGTGTGTGGCTGTAGTACGGTATGAGTCAGGTGTGTGGCTGTTATACTGTAAGTCAGGTGTGTGGCTGTGGTGTAGTAACAGTCAGGTGTGTTGCTGTTGTACTGTATGAATTAGGTGTGCTGCTGTTGTACTGTAGAAGTCAGGTGTGTGGCTGTGGGATTGTGTGAGTCAAGTGTGTGGCTGTGGTACTGTAAGAGTCAGATGTGTGGTTGTGGAACTGTAGGAGTCAGGTGTGTTGTTGTGGGACTGTAGAAGTCAGGTGTATGGCTGTGGTACTGTAAGAGTCAGGTGTGTGGCTGTGGACCTGCATGAGTCAGGTGTGTGGCTGTGGTACTGTAAGTCAGGTATGTGGGTGTTATACTGTAAGAGTCAGATGTGTGTGGCAGTAGTACTGTAAGAGTCAGGTGTGTGACCGTTGTACCGTATGAGTCAGGTGTGTGGCTGTGGTACTGTAAGAGTCAGGTGTTTGGCTGTGGTACTGTAAGAGTCAGGTGTGTGGCTGTTATACTGTAAGAGTCAGGTGTGTGGCTATTGTACTGTATGAGTCAGGTGTGTGGCTGTGGTACTGCAAGAGTCAGGTGTGTGGCTATTATACTGTATGAGTCAGGTGTGTGGCTGTGGAACTGCAAGAGTCAGGTGTTGGCTGTAGTACGGTATGAGTCAGGTGTGTGGCTGTTATACTGTAGGAGTCAGGTGTGGTACTGTATGAGTCAGGTGTGTGGCTATTGTACTGCATGATTCAGGTGTGTGGCTGTGGTTCTGTAAGAGTCAGGTGTGTGGCTGTTATACTGTAGGAGTCAGGTGTGGTACTGTATGAGTCAGGTGTGTGGCTTTTGTACTGCATGATTCAGGTGTTTGGCTGTGGTACTGTAAGAGTCAGGTGTGTGGCTGTGGTACTGTAAGTCAGGTGTGTGGCTGTTATACTGTAGGAGTCAGGTGTGTGGCTATTGTACTGTATGATTCAGGTGTGTGGCTGTGGTACTGTAAGAGTCAGGTGTGTGGCTGTGGTACTGTAAGAGTCAGGTGTGTGGCTGTTATACTGTAGGAGTCAGGTGTGGTACTGTAAGAGTCAGGTGTGTGGCTATTGTACTGTATGATTCAGGTGTGTGGCTGTGGTACTGTAAGAGTCAGGTGTGTGGCTGTGGTACTGTAAGAGTCAGGTGTGTGGCTGTGGTACTAAAAGATTCAGGTGTGTGGCTGTGGTACTGTAGGAGTCATGTGTGTGGCTGTGGTACTGTAAGAGTCAGGTGTGTGGCTGTTGTACTGTATGATTCAGGTGTGTGGCTGTGGTATTGTAAGTCAGGTGTGTGGCTGTGGTACTGAAAGATTCAGGTGTGTGGCTGTGGTACTGTAGGAGTCAGGTGTGTTGCTGTCGTACTATAAGACAGGTGTGTGGCTGTTGTACTGTAAGAGTCAGGTATGTTTTTGTTGTACTGTAAGAATCAGGTGTGTTGACGTGGTTCTGTAAGAATCAGGTGTGTGTGGCAGCGTAACTGTAAGCGTCAGGTGTGTGTGTGTGTCAGCGTGACCGTAGGAGTCACGTGTGTGTGGCAGCGTAACTGTAAGCGTCAGATGTGTGGGAATGTAAGAGTTGCTGTCCATCATCCCACACAGCCAGCCAGGTGTGTGGAGGACGCCACGGCTGGTGACCACAAACACACACACATGACTGGAGAAACTGGGCTACACAATATACGAGAGATTTATCAGAAAATCAATCGACGAACGCCAATAAGCAATATGATCTTACACTATATGATTTAAGCACAGGATAAGTCATGGCTAATTGTCTATTGAAGGTTTGTGGTATAATGAGCCCGTCCTCACACCAGTTGAGTGCCATGACAATGACACCCCCCCCCCTCCCCTCCCCTCAAACCACCTGAACATTTGTCTTGATATTTGAGATTGATTGAAATCATATTACGGTTCTAGTAATAGTGGACATGTAAAATTTAAACCTTTATCTTAAACAGATATATTCTCAAGTTATTGCATTATAAATCGTTAGTTTAAAATATAAAATTCATTTGCTAAAAAAGTTTCTTTTAAAATTTGGTTTTCTGTTAACAGAATTCTTAATTACAATTAAGAATTACACTGAAACAGTTTTCGAATTCCATATTTCATATTATCGCTAATAATACCCCATATTAACATAACCAAACGTAATGAAACCTAATCTAACCTAACTATGAATAGAGAGTAGATAATAGCATTAATTAGGTAGTCGTTCTCAATCTATTCCTGTGAGCGGACTGTCTCCCTGAGGACAGGTTGGACATACACCCATTACCAGCAGAGAGGCCGGTGTGCGCGGACACCTTGATTACCAGAAAACCAACCGAGAAAGATATAAGAGGATATATAACACACCTGACTCCTGAACAACACAAAACCAAACTAACTTTTGCAGTATAAGCAAGAGGTGGCACATGTTAGAACACGGGGGAGGCGCTGAGACAGGAGGCCGTCACAATAGAGGTCACCACACACACCACTAACCTTACATCAGTAGCTCCTGCCTCTAATACCCTCCCCCTGAAAATGCAGAATTGAAATTAACACAATTATCGCGACCTGCGACAAGAGGTTGTGTCAGAGCGGACCGGGGGCTCCAGCCTCAGTGGAGCCCCCGGTACATTATACCTCATCGCGTTGGTAGGTGACTGGAAGGGGGGAGATATGGTAACAACGTACCAGATACTGAGGGGGAATTGGCAAGGTGGGAAAAGAGGTGATGGCTGGGGACGTGAGCCACTGATGAACGGTGGTAAGTCTACTTGAAGTTTAGTGTGATCACAGCTACATGTAACGGCTTACAAGTATATTTTAATCCCCTTTTAATTTTAATTTTGTTTAAACAATCAGATATATAACTGTATAATCTTGTAAAATATAGTGCAAAAGATGGTTGTTAGGAGAAATATATATATATATATATATATATATATATATATATATATATATATATATATATATATATATATATATATATATATATATATATATATATATATATATATATATATATATATATATATATATATATATATATATTTGGTAGCAGTCTTTCCTGTAGACATATATTATTAAATATGACCGAAAAAGTAAGATTAATAATTCTAACACGAATTTTCTCAATCTTTTGTACATTCTTTTCACTGTTGGAGGTAAATCAAAAATCAATTCTCCAAAATTCATTTTATTTCTAGTCTGACGCGACACGAGCGCGTTTCGTAAAACTTATTACATTTTCAAAGACTTTAGTTAACAAATACACAACTGAATAGAACTTACGCATCTCCGATTTGATATCTACATTTGAGTGAGGTGGATGGGGTGAGGTGGCATTAATAGGGTATTAATTTCATCAACACAAGACAGAACAAGAGGTGGCATTAATAGGGTATTAATTTCATCAACACAAGACAGAACACGAAACAATGGGTATTGAATAGAAGTGTTTGTAGAAAGCCTATTGGTCCATATTTCTTGATGCTTCTATATTGGAGCGGAGTCTTGAGGTGGGTAGAATATAGTTGTGCAATAATTGGCTGTTGATTGCTGGTGTTGACTTCATGATGTGTAGTGCCTCGCAAACGTCAAGCCGCCTGCTATCGCTGTATCTATCGATGATTTCTGTGTTGTTTACTAGGATTTCTCTGGCGATGGTTTGGTTGTGGGAAGAGATTATATGTTCCTTAATGGAGCCCTGTTGCTTATGCATCGTTAAACGCCTAGAAAGAGTTGTTGTTGTCTTGCCTATATACTGGGTTTTTTGGAGCTTACAGTCCCCAAGAGGGCATTTGAAGGCATAGACGACGTTAGTCTCTTTTAAAGCGTTCTGTTTTGTGTCTGGAGAGTTTCTCATGAGTAGGCTGGCCGTTTTTCTGGTTTTATAGTAAATCGTCAGTTGTATCCTCTGATTTTTTGTCTGTAGGGATAACATTTCTATTAACAATATCTTTCAGGACCCTTTCCTCCGTTTTATGAGCTGTGGAAAAGAAGTTCCTGTAAAATAGTCTAATAGGGGGTATAGGTGTTGTGTTAGTTGTCTCTTCAGAGGTTGCATGGCGTTTCACTTTCCTTCTTATGATGTCTTCGACGAAACCATTGGAGAAGCCGTTGTTGACTAGGACCTGCCTTACCCTGCAGAGTTCTTCGTCGACTTGCTTCCATTCTGAGCTGTGGCTGAGAGCACGGTCGACATATGCATTAACAACACTCCTCTTGTGCCTGTCTGGGCAGTCGCTGTTGGCATTTAGGCACATTCCTATGTTCGTTTCCTTAGTGTAGACTGCAGTGTGGAAACCTCCGCTCTTTTCCATGACTGTTACATCTAGAAAGGGCAGCTTCCCATCCTTTTCCATCTCGTAAGTGAAACGCAGCACGGAACTCTGCTCAAATGCCTCCTTCAGCTCCTGCAGATGTCTGACATCAGGTACCTGTGTAAAAATGTCGTCAACATACCTGCAGTATATGGCCGGTTTCAAGTTCATGTCGACTAAGACTTTTTGCTCGATGGTACCCATGTAGAAGTTTGCAAACAGGACACCTAGGGGAGAACCCATGGCGACCCCATCTACTTGCTTATACATGTGCCCATCCGGGCTCAAGAAGGGTGCCTCTTTAGTACAAGCTTGGAGTAGTTTCCTCAGAATATTTTCTGGTATGTCAAGAGGAGTACAGGCTGGATCACGATACACTCTGTCGGCTATCATCCCGATTGTCTCGTCCACAGGTACGTTGGTAAACAGCGATTCTACGTCCAACGAGGCTCTTATCCCTGTGGCAAGTGTGCCCCACAGTAAGTCAACAAATTCCTTTGGAGACTTCAGGCTGAAGGCGCAGGGAACATAAGGAGTCAGCAGGCCGTTGAGTCGCTTCGCCAGTCTGTACGTGGGTGTGGGTATCTGGCTAATGATTGGCCGAAGTGGGTTTCCAGGCTTGTGTGTCTTGACATTTCCATACGCATATCCAGGTTTATATTCCCCAATGATCTTTGGCAGGTGGAGTCCGGATTTCTTGGCGTTCACAGTTTCGATCAGTTTGTTGACCTTTGCTTTTAATTCGGCTGTAGTGTCCTTCGTTACCCTTTGGAACTTAGTTTGGTCAGAGAGTATGATGTTCATTTTCGCCAGATATTCGTCTTTTTTAAGAATGACATATATTGGCGACTTGTCACCTCTCCTGACAACTATCTCCTTGTTCTCACGAAGGCTTTTAGCTGCCGCTTTGAGCTCGGGGGACAGTATGGTGCTTCTGTAATTGCCTCGATTCTTTCCTCCTTCTGCAATAAGTTCTGCTTGTAAGGTATCTTTGGTAGTGACCTTCTTTTGTGTCTCGAGGTCGAATATGTCGTCCAACAGAATTTCCAACTCTACTTTCCGGGTCATCTCACTCGGTCTGGACATAACATGACAGTTTATGCCCAGATTTAGGAGAGTGACTTGGTCCTCAGTGAGGTTAATTCCTGCAAGGTTCAGGAAGCCATCTCTTGGTCGTGGAATTGCCATAGGTCCTCCATATAATGTTGTTAGTTTCTTGATAATCCTTGTTTCAGTGCTGAGGTGATGTTGGTCTGTGAGGATGTCGAGGTGTTGTTCAATGCGGGTACGGTTACTTTCGTCGATGTTGCTATTTCTCCACTCGTTTGTAGCATGAAGTAGTTGCGTTTTGTTGTCTTTGATTTCATTCTCTACCTTGTATATCTGATCACGAATCAGATCCTGGCGATATTTTATCGTGAAGGCTTGATTCCTTGCTGCTGGGTCGTGCGCTTTAATATTAGTATATTTTGGTAGCAGTCTTTCCTGTAGACATATATTATTAAATATGACCGAAAAAGTAAGATTAATAATTCTAACACGAATTTTCTCAATCTTTCGTACATTTCTTTTCACTGTTGGAGGTAAATCAAAAATCAATTCTCCAAAATTCATTTTTATTTCTAGTCTGACGCGACACGAGCGCGTTTCGTAAAACTTATTACATTTTCAAAGACTTTAGTTAACAAATACACGACTGAATAGAACTTACGCATCTCCGATTTTATATCTACATTTGAGTGAGGTGGATGGGGTGAGGTGGCATTAATAGGGTATTAATTTCATCAACACAAGACAGAACAAGAGGTGGCATTAATAGGGTATTAATTTCATCAACACAAGACAGAACACGAAACAATGGGTATTGAATAGAAGTGTTTGTAGAAAGCCTATTGGTCCATATTTCTTGATGCTTCTATATTGGAGCGGAGTCTTGAGGTGGGTAGAATATAGTTGTGCATTAATTGGCTGTTGATTGCTGGTGTTGACTTCTTGATGTGTAGTGCCTCGCAAACGTCAAGCCGCCTGCTATCGCTGTATCTATCGATGATTTCTGTGTTGTTTACTAGGATTTCTCTGGCGATGGTTTGGTTGTGGGAAGAGATTATATGTTCCTTAATATAGCCCTGTTGCTTATGCATCGTTAAACGCCTAGAAAGAGATGTTGTTGTCTTGCCTATATACTGGGTTTTTTGGAGCTTACAGTCCCCAAGAGGGCATTTGAAGGCATAGACGACGTTAGTCTCTTTTAAAGCGTTCTGTTTTGTGTCTGGAGAGTTTCTCATGAGTAGGCTGGCCGTTTTTCTGGTTTTATAGTAAATCGTCAGTTGTATCCTCTGATTTTTGTCTGTAGGGATAACATTTCTATTAACAATATCTTTCAGGACCCTTTCCTCCGTTTTATGAGCTGTGGAAAAGAAGTTCCTGTAAAATAGTCTTATAGGGGGTATAGGTGTTGTGTTAGTTGTCTCTTCAGAGGTTGCATGATTTTTGATTGATTTTTGATATATATATATATATATATATATATATATATATATATATATATGTATATCACGAAAATAAACACGTGATTTAAAAATGTGACAATGTCAGACCACGGAGGAAAAATGAAACAGGAATTTCCTTAAGTACTTTCGTATATTAATACATCTTCAGAAGGACTCCTTCTGAAGATGTATTAATATACGAAAGTACTTAAGGAAATTCCTGTTTCATTTTTCCTCCGTGGTCTGACATTGTCACATTTTTAAATCACGTGTTTATTTAATCACGTGCCTTATATATATATATATATATATATATATATATATATATATATATATATATATATATATATATATATATATATATATATATATATATATATATATATATATATATATATATAAGGCACAACTCTCCTAAACACGAGAGTGAAGTATACAACTTTAGAACACTTTCCCACCAGGAGACTCGAACCCTAGCCAGCACAGAAGCCTTCCAGCAACTGGCATAACAGGTACGCCTTATCACGCTCCACCACCTGCTCAGACCCTTAAAAGAGATGGTAATTTCGGAGTATTTATACACTCCAAAGATATACCACCTCCCAAGAGCACTAGAGCAAGTGAGGGGTCATTTTTACGTTTTTTTCATCCAGTCCCTGTTAATATGGGAGAACACTGTGTCTATGATTAAGGCACTACTCTCCTAAACACGAGAGTGAAGTATACAACTTTAGAACACTTTCCCACCAGGAGACTCGAACCCTAGCCAGCACAGAAGCCTTCCAGCAACTGGCATAACAGGTACGCCTTAACCCGCTCCACCACCTGCTCAGACCCTTAAAAGAGATGGTAATTTCGGAGTATTTATACACTACAAAGATATACCACCTCCCAAGAGCACTAGAGCAAGCGAGGGGTCATTTTTACGTTTTTTCATCCAGTCCCTGTTAATATGGGAGAACACTGTGTCTATGCTTAAGGCACAACTCTCCTAAACACGA
>NW_025560950.1:5000-17514 GCF_020424385.1 Procambarus clarkii | reverse complement strand
AGTAGTAATGCTAGGAGGTGGTACTGGGAGGTAGTGCTGGGTGGTGGTGATAGGAGGTGGTGCTGGGAGGTGGTGCTGAGAGGTGGTGCTGGGAGGTGGTGCTGGGAGGTAGTGCTGGGTGGTGGTGCTGAGAGGTGGTGCTGAGAGGTGGTGCTGGGAGGTGGTGCTGGGTGGTGGTGCTGAGAGGTGGTGCTGAGAGGTGGTGCTGGGAGGTGGTGCTGGGAGGTAGTGCTGGGTGGTGGTGCTAGGAGGTGGTGCTGAGAGGTGGTGCTGAGAGGTGGTGCTGGGAGGTGGTGCTGGGAGGTGTTGCTGGGAGGTGTTGCTGGGAGGTGGTGCTAGGAGGTGGAGCTGGGAGGTGGTGCTAGGAGGTGGAGCTGGGAGGTGGTGCTAGGAGGTGGAGCTGGGAGGTGTTGCTAGGAGGTGGTGCTAGGAGGGGGAGCTGGGAGGTGTTGCTGGGAGGTGGTGCTAGGAGTTGGAGCTGGGAGGTGTTGCTGGGAGGTGGTGCTAGGAGTTGAAGCTGGGAGGTGGTGCTGGGAGGTAGTGCTAGGAGGTGGAGCTGGGAGGTGGTGCTGGGAGGTGGTCCTGGGAAGCAGCTATTCATATTTGATACAGAATGAATAGAGATAAGAAGTTTCCGCTGCCTGAAGCGAGTCAATGTGAAATAGTTAAAAAATTAAAAACAGATCCTAGGGTGAACGACGCCGCTCTGCCACCTTCACGCTGTTTAGCCTGTGGTAAATATTATATATTTATTGACTCGGCCTGCGGTAGTCACCTCCTGCAGTGGTCCACCACCAGTCTCCAGTCACCTCCTGCAGTGGACCACCACCAGTCTCCAGTCACCTCCTGCAGTGGTCCACCACCAGTCTCCAGTCACCTCCTGCAGTGGACCACCACCAGTCTCCAGTCACCTCCTGCAGTGGACCACCACCAGTCTCCAGTCACCTCCTGCAGTGGTCCACCACCAGTCTCCAGTCACCTCCTGCAGTGGACCACCACCAGTCTCCAGTCACCTCCTGCAGTGGACCACCACCAGTCTCCAGTCACCTCCTGCAGTGGACCACCACCAGTCTCCAGTCACCTCCTGCAGTGGTCCACCACCAGTCTCCAGTCACCTCCTGCAGTGGTCCACCACCAGTCTCCAGTCACCTCCTGCAGTGGTCCACCACCAGTCTCCAGACACCTCCTGCAGTGGTCCACCACCAGTCTCCAGTCACCTCCTGCAGTGGTCCACCACCAGTCTCCAGTCACCTCCTGCAGTGGTCCACCACCAGTCTCCAGTCACCTCCTGCAGTGGTCCACCACCAGTCTCCAGTCACCTCCTGCAGTGGTCCACCACCAGTCTCCAGTCACCTCCTGCAGTGGTCCACCACCAGTCTCCAGTCACCTCCTGCAGTGGTCCACCACCAGTCTCCAGTCAGTCACCTCCTGCAGTGGTCCACCACCAGTCTCCAGTCACCTTCTGCAGTGGACCGTCACCAGTCTCCAGTCACCTCCTGCAGTGGTCCACCACCAGTCTCCAGTCACCTCCTGCAGTGGACCACCACCAGTCTCCAGTCACCTCCTGCAGTGGTCCACCACCAGTCTCCAGTCACCTCCTGCAGTGGACCACCACCAGTCTCCAGTCACCTCCTGCAGTGGACCGTCACCAGTCTCCAGTCACCTCCTGCAGTGGTCCACCACCAGTCTCCAGTCACCTCCTGCAGTGGACCACCACCAGTCTCCAGACAGTCACCTCCTGCAGTGGTCCACCACCAGTCTCCAGTCACCTCCTGCAATGGTCCACCACCAGTCTCCAGTCACCTCCTGCAGTGGACCGCCACCAGTCTCCAGACAGTCACCTCCTGCAGTGGTCCACCACCAGTCTCCAGTCACCTCCTACAGTGGACCACCACCAGTCTCCAGACAGTCACCTCCTGCAGTGGACCACCACCAGTCTCCAGTCACCTCCTGCAGTGGTCCACCACCAGTCTCCAGACAGTCACCTCCTGCAGTGGTCCACCACCAGTCTCCAGACAGTCACCTCCTGCAGTGGTCCACCACCAGTCTCCAGTCACCTCCTGCAGTGGTCCACCACCAGTCTCCAGTCACCTCCTACAGTGGACCACCACCAGTCTCCAGACAGTCACCTCCTGCAGTGGACCACCACCTGTCTCCAGTCACCTCCTGCAGTGGACCGCCACCAGTCTCCAGTCACCTCCTGCAGTGGTCCACCACCAGTCTCCAGTCACCTCCTGCAGTGGTCCACCACCAGTCTCCAGTCACCTCCTGCAGTGGACCGCCACCAGTCTCCAGTCACCTCCTGCAGTGGACCACCACCAGTCTCCAGTCACCTCCTGCAGTGGTCCACCACCAGTCTCCAGTCACCTCCTACAGTGGACCACCACCAGTCTCCAGTCACCTCCTGCAGTGGACCGCCACCAGTCTCCAGTCACTTCCTGCAGTGGACCACCACCAGTCTCCAGTCACCTCCTGCAGTGGACCGCCACCAGTCTCCAGTCACCTCCTGCAGTAGACCACCACCAGTCTCCAGACAGTCACCTCCTGCAGTGGTCCACCACCAGTCTCCAGTCACCTCCTGCAGTGGACCACCACCAGTCTCCAGACAGTCACCTTCTACAGTGGACCACCACCAGTCTCCAGTCACCTCCTGCAGTGGACCACCACCAGTCTCCAGTCACCTCCTGCAGTGGTCCACCACCAGTCTCCAGACAGTCACCTCCTACAGTGGACCACCACCAGTCTCCAGACAGTCACCTCCTGCAGTGGACCACCACCAGTCTCCAGTCACCTCCTGCAGTGGACCACCACCAGTCTCCAGACAGTCACCTCCTACAGTGGACCACCACCAGTCTCCAGACAGTCACCTCCTACAGTGGACCACCACCAGTCTCCAGTCACCTCCTGCAGTGGACCACCACCAGTCTCCAGTCACCTCCTGCAGTGGACCACCACCAGTCTCCAGTCACCTCCTGCAGTGGACCGCCACCAGTCTCCAGTCACCTCTTGCAGTGGTACACCACCAGTCTCCAGACAGTCACCTCCTACAGTGGACCACCACCAGTCTCCAGTCACCTCCTGCAGTGGACCACCACCAGTCTCCAGACAGTCACCTCCTACAGTGGACCACCACCAGTCTCCAGACAGTCACCTCCTGCAGTGGTCCACCACCAGTCTCCAGACAGTCACCTCCTGCAGTGGACCACCACCAGTCTCCAGACAGTCACCTCCTGCAGTGGTCCACCACCAGTCTCCAGTCACCTCCTGCAGTGGTCCACCACCAGTCTCCAGTCACCTCCTGCAGTGGTCCACCACCAGTCTCCAGTCACCTCCTGCAGTGGTCCACCACCAGTCTCCAGTCACCTCCTGCAGTGGTCCACCACCAGTCTCCAGTCACCTCCTGCAGTGGTCCACCACCAGTCTCCAGTCACCTCCTGCAGTGGTCCACCACCAGTCTCCAGTCACCTCCTGCAGTGGTCCACCACCAGTCTCCAGTCACCTCCTGCAGTGGTCCACCACCAGTCTCCAGTCAGTCACCTCCTGCAGTGGTCCACCACCAGTCTCCAGTCACCTCCTGCAGTGGACCGTCACCAGTCTCCAGTCACCTCCTGCAGTGGTCCACCACCAGTCTCCAGTCACCTCCTGCAGTAGCCCACCACCAGTCTCCAGTCACCTCCTGCAGTGGTCCACCACCAGTCTCCAGTCACCTCCTGCAGTGGACCACCACCAGTCTCCAGACAGTCACCTCCTGCAGTGGTCCACCACCAGTCTCCAGTCACCTCCTGCAGTGGTCCACCACCAGTCTCCAGTCACCTCCTGCAGTGGACCGCCACCAGTCTCCAGACAGTCACCTCCTCCAGTGGTCCACCACCAGTCTCCAGTCACCTCCTACAGTGGACCACCACCAGTCTCCAGACAGTCACCTCCTGCAGTGGACCACCACCAGTCTCCAGTCACCTCCTGCAGTGGTCCACCACCAGTCTCCAGACAGTCACCTCCTGCAGTGGTCCACCACCAGTCTCCAGACAGTCACCTCCTGCAGTGGTCCACCACCAGTCTCCAGTCACCTCCTGCAGTGGTCCACCACCAGTCTCCAGTCACCTCCTACAGTGGACCACCACCAGTCTCCAGACAGTCACCTCCTGCAGTGGACCACCACCTGTCTCCAGTCACCTCCTGCAGTGGACCGCCACCAGTCTCCAGTCACCTCCTGCAGTGGTCCACCACCAGTCTCCAGTCACCTCCTGCAGTGGTCCACCACCAGTCTCCAGTCACCTCCTGCAGTGGACCGCCACCAGTCTCCAGTCACCTCCTGCAGTGGACCACCACCAGTCTCCAGTCACCTCCTGCAGTGGTCCACCACCAGTCTCCAGTCACCGCCTACAGTGGACCACCACCAGTCTCCAGTCACCTCCTGCAGTGGACCGCCACCAGTCTCCAGTCACTTCCTGCAGTGGACCACCACCAGTCTCCAGTCACCTCCTGCAGTGGACCGCCACCAGTCTCCAGTCACCTCCTGCAGTAGACCACCACCAGTCTTCAGACAGTCACCTCCTGCAGTGGTCCACCACCAGTCTCCAGTCACCTCCTGCAGTGGACCACCACCAGTCTCCAGACAGTCACCTCCTACAGTGGACCACCACCAGTCTCCAGTCACCTCCTGCAGTGGACCACCACCAGTCTCCAGTCACCTCCTGCAGTGGTCCACCACCAGTCTCCAGACAGTCACCTCCTACAGTGGACCACCACCAGTCTCCAGACAGTCACCTCCTGCAGTGGACCACCACCAGTCTCCAGTCACCTCCTGCAGTGGACCACCACCAGTCTCCAGACAGTCACCTCCTACAGTGGACCACCACCAGTCTCCAGACAGTCACCTCCTACAGTGGACCACCATCAGTCTCCAGTCACCTCCTGCAGTGGACCACCACCAGTCTCCAGTCACCTCCTGCAGTGGACCACCACCAGTCTCCAGTCACCTCCTGCAGTGGACCGCCACCAGTCTCCAGTCACCTCTTGCAGTGGTCCACCACCAGTCTCCAGACAGTCACCTCCTACAGTGGACCACCACCAGTCTCCAGTCACCTCCTGCAGTGGACCACCACCAGTCTCCAGACAGTCACCTCCTACAGTGGACCACCACCAGTCTCCAGACAGTCACCTCCTGCAGTGGTCCACCACCAGTCTCCAGACAGTCACCTCCTGCAGTGGACCACCACCAGTCTCCAGACAGTCACCTCCTGCAGTGGTCCACCACCAGTCTCCAGACAGTCACCTCCTGCAGTGGTCCACCACCAGTCTCCAGTCACCTCCTGCAGTGGTCCACCACCAGTCTCCAGTCACCTCCTGCAGTGGTCCACCACCAGTCTCCAGTCACCTCCTGCAGTGGTCCACCACCAGTCTCCAGTCACCTCCTGCAGTGGTCCACCACCAGTCTCCAGTCACCTCCTGCAGTGGTCCACCACCAGTCTCCAGTCACCTCCTGCAGTGGTCCACCACCAGTCTCCAGTCACCTCCTGCAGTGGTCCACCACCAGTCTCCAGTCACCTCCTGCAGTGGTCCACCACCAGTCTCCAGTCACCTCCTGCAGTGGTCCACCACCAGTCTCCAGTCACCTCCTGCAGTGGTCCACCACCAGTCTCCAGTCACCTCCTGCAGTGGTCCACCACCAGTCTCCAGTCACCTCCTGCAGTGGTCCACCACCAGTCTCCAGTCACCTCCTGCAGTGGTCCACCACCAGTCTCCAGTCAGTCACCTCCTGCAGTGGTCCACCACCAGTCTCCAGTCACCTCCTGCAGTGGACCGTCACCAGTCTCCAGTCACCTCCTGCAGTGGTCCACCACCAGTCTCCAGTCACCTCCTGCAGTGGACCACCACCAGTCTCCAGTCACCTCCTGCAGTGGTCCATCACCAGTCTCCAGTCACCTCCTGCAGTGGACCACCACCAGTCTCCAGTCACCTCCTGCAGTGGACCGTCACCAGTCTCCAGTCACCTCCTGCAGTGGTCCACCACCAGTCTCCAGTCACCTCATGCAGTGGACCACCACCAGTCTCCAGACAGTCACCTCCTGCAGTGGTCCACCACCAGTCTCCAGTCACCTCCTGCAGTGGTCCACCACCAGTCTCCAGTCACCTCCTGCAGTGGACCGCCACCAGTCTCCAGACAGTCACCTCCTGCAGTGGTCCACCACCAGTCTCCAGTCACCTCCTACAGTGGACCACCACCAGTCTCCAGACAGTCACCTCCTGCAGTGGACCACCACCAGTCTCCAGTCACCTCCTGCAGTGGTCCACCACCAGTCTCCAGACAGTCACCTCCTGCAGTGGTCCACCACTAGTCTCCAGACAGTCACCTCCTGCAGTGGTCCACCACCAGTCTCCAGTCACCTCCTGCAGTGGTCCACCACCAGTCTCCAGTCACCTCCTACAGTGGACCACCACCAGTCTCCAGACAGTCACCTCCTGCAGTGGACCACCACCTGTCTCCAGTCACCTCCTGCAGTGGACCGCCACCAGTCTCCAGTCACCTCCTGCAGTGGTCCACCACCAGTCTCCAGTCACCTCCTGCAGTGGTCCACCACCAGTCTCCAGTCACCTCCTGCAGTGGACCGCCACCAGTCTCCAGTCACCTCCTGCAGTGGACCACCACCAGTCTCCAGTCACCTCCTGCAGTGGTCCACCACCAGTCTCCAGTCACCTCCTACAGTGGACCACCACCAGTCTCCAGTCACCTCCTGCAGTGGACCGCCACCAGTCTCCAGTCACTTCCTGCAGTGGACCACCACCAGTCTCCAGTCACCTCCTGCAGTGGACCGCCACCAGTCTCCAGTCACCTCCTGCAGTAGACCACCACCAGTCTCCAGACAGTCACCTCCTGCAGTGGTCCACCACCAGTCTCCAGTCACCTCCTGCAGTGGACCACCACCAGTCTCCAGACAGTCACCTCCTACAGTGGACCACCACCAGTCTCCAGTCACCTCCTGCAGTGGACCACCACCAGTCTCCAGTCACCTCCTGCAGTGGTCCACCACCAGTCTCCAGACAGTCACCTCCTACAGTGGACCACCACCAGTCTCCAGACAGTCACCTCCTGCAGTGGACCACCACCAGTCTCCAGTCACCTCCTGCAGTGGACCACCACCAGTCTCCAGACAGTCACCTCCTACAGTGGACCACCACCAGTCTCCAGACAGTCACCTCCTACAGTGGACCACCATCAGTCTCCAGTCACCTCCTGCAGTGGACCACCACCAGTCTCCAGTCACCTCCTGCAGTGGACCACCACCAGTCTCCAGTCACCTCCTGCAGTGGACCGCCACCAGTCTCCAGTCACCTCTTGCAGTGGTCCACCACCAGTCTCCAGACAGTCACCTCCTACAGTGGACCACCACCAGTCTCCAGTCACCTCCTGCAGTGGACCACCACCAGTCTCCAGACAGTCACCTCCTACAGTGGACCACCACCAGTCTCCAGACAGTCACCTCCTGCAGTGGTCCACCACCAGTCTCCAGACAGTCACCTCCTGCAGTGGACCACCACCAGTCTCCAGACAGTCACCTCCGGCAGTGGTCCACCACCAGTCTCCAGACAGTCACCTCCTGCAGTGGTCCACCACCAGTCTCCAGTCACCTCCTGCAGTGGTCCACCACCAGTCTCCAGTCACCTCCTGCAGTGGACCGCCACCAGTCTCCAGTCACCTCCTGCAGTGGACCACCACCAGTCTCCAGTCACCTCCTGCAGTGGTCCACCACCAGTCTCCAGACAGTCACCTCCTACAGTGGACCACCACCAGTCTCCAGACAGTCACCTCCTGCAGTGGACCACCACCAGTCTCCAGTCACCTCCTGCAGTGGTCCACCACCAGTCTCCAGACAGTCACCTCCTACAGTGGACCACCACCAGTCTCCAGACAGTCACCTCCTGCAGTGGACCACCAGCAGTCTCCAGTCACCTCCTGCAGTGGACCACTACCAGTCTCCAGTCACCTCCTGCAGTGGTCCACCACCAGTCTCCAGTCACCTCTTGCAATGGACCACCACCAGTCTCCAGTCACCTCCTACAGTGGACCACCACCAGTCTCCAGACAGTCACCTCCTGCAGTGGACCACCACCAGTCTCCAGTCACCTCCTACAGTGGACCACCACCAGTCTCCAGACAGTCACCTCCTGCAGTGGACCACCACCAGTCTCCAGTCACCTCCTGCAGTGGTCCACCACCAGTCTCCAGTCACCTCCTGCAGTGGACCACCACCAGTCTCCAGTCACCTCCTGCAGTGGTCCACCACCAGTCTCCAGTCACCTCCTGCAGTGGTCCACCACCAGTCTCCAGTCACCTCCTGCAGTGGACCACCACCAGTCTCCAGTCACCTCCTGCAGTGGACCGTCACCAGTCTCCAGTCACCTCCTGCAGTGGTCCACCACCAGTCTCCAGTCACCTCCTGCAGTGGACCACCACCAGTCTCCAGTCACCTCCTGCAGTGGACCACCACCAGTCTCCAGACAGTCACCTCCTGCAGTGGTCCACCACCAGTCTCCAGTCACCTCCTGCAGTGGTCCACCACCAGTCTCCAGTCACCTCCTGCAGTGGACCGCCACCAGTCTCCAGACAGTCACCTCCTGCAGTGGTCCACCACCAGTCTCCAGTCACCTCCTACAGTGGACCACCACCAGTCTCCAGACAGTCACCTCCTGCAGTGGACCACCACCAGTCTCCAGTCACCTCCTGCAGTGGTCCACCACCAGTCTCCAGACAGTCACCTCCTGCAGTGGTCCACCACCAGTCTCCAGACAGTCACCTCCTGCAGTGGTCCACCACCAGTCTCCAGTCACCTCCTGCAGTGGTCCACCACCAGTCTCCAGTCACCTCCTACAGTGGACCACCACCAGTCTCCAGACAGTCACCTCCTGCAGTGGACCACCACCTGTCTCCAGTCACCTCCTGCAGTGGACCGCCACCAGTCTCCAGTCACCTCCTGCAGTGGTCCACCACCAGTCTCCAGTCACCTCCTGCAGTGGTCCACCACCAGTCTCCAGTCACCTCCTGCAGTGGACCGCCACCAGTCTCCAGTCACCTCCTGCAGTAGACCACCACCAGTCTCCAGACAGTCACCTCCTGCAGTGGTCCACCACCAGTCTCCAGTCACCTCCTGCAGTGGACCACCACCAGTCTCCAGACAGTCACCTCCTACAGTGGACCACCACCAGTCTCCAGTCACCTCCTGCAGTGGACCACCACCAGTCTCCAGTCACCTCCTGCAGTGGTCCACCACCAGTCTCCAGACAGTCACCTCCTACAGTGGACCACCACCAGTCTCCAGACAGTCACCTCCTGCAGTGGACCACCACCAGTCTCCAGTCACCTCCTGCAGTGGACCACCACCAGTCTCCAGACAGTCACCTCCTACAGTGGACCACCACCAGTCTCCAGACAGTCACCTCCTACAGTGGACCACCATCAGTCTCCAGTCACCTCCTGCAGTGGACCACCACCAGTCTCCAGTCACCTCCTGCAGTGGACCACCACCAGTCTCCAGTCACCTCCTGCAGTGGACCGCCACCAGTCTCCAGTCACCTCTTGCAGTGGTCCACCACCAGTCTCCAGACAGTCACCTCCTACAGTGGACCACCACCAGTCTCCAGTCACCTCCTGCAGTGGACCACCACCAGTCTCCAGACAGTCACCTCCTACAGTGGACCACCACCAGTCTCCAGACAGTCACCTCCTGCAGTGGTCCACCACCAGTCTCCAGACAGTCACCTCCTGCAGTGGACCACCACCAGTCTCCAGACAGTCACCTCCTGCAGTGGTCCACCACCAGTCTCCAGACAGTCACCTCCTGCAGTGGTCCACCACCAGTCTCCAGTCACCTCCTGCAGTGGTCCACCACCAGTCTCCAGTCACCTCCTGCAGTGGTCCACCACCAGTCTCCAGTCACCTCCTGCAGTGGTCCACCACCAGTCTCCAGTCACCTCCTGCAGTGGTCCACCACCAGTCTCCAGTCACCTCCTGCAGTGGTCCACCACCAGTCTCCAGTCACCTCCTGCAGTGGTCCACCACCAGTCTCCAGTCACCTCCTGCAGTGGTCCACCACCAGTCTCCAGTCACCTCCTGCAGTGGTCCACCACCAGTCTCCAGTCACCTCCTGCAGTGGTCCACCACCAGTCTCCAGTCACCTCCTGCAGTGGTCCACCACCAGTCTCCAGTCACCTCCTGCAGTGGTCCACCACCAGTCTCCAGTCACCTCCTGCAGTGGTCCACCACCAGTCTCCAGTCAGTCACCTCCTGCAGTGGTCCACCACCAGTCTCCAGTCACCTCCTGCAGTGGACCGTCACCAGTCTCCAGTCACCTCCTGCAGTGGTCCACCACCAGTCTCCAGTCACCTCCTGCAGTGGACCACCACCAGTCTCCAGTCACCTCCTGCAGTGGTCCACCACCAGTCTCCAGTCACCTCCTGCAGTGGACCACCACCAGTCTCCAGTCACCTCCTGCAGTGGACCGTCACCAGTCTCCAGTCACCTCCTGCAGTGGTCCACCACCAGTCTCCAGTCACCTCATGCAGTGGACCACCACCAGTCTCCAGACAGTCACCTCCTGTAGTGGTCCACCACCAGTCTCCAGTCACCTCCTGCAGTGGTCCACCACCAGTCTCCAGTCACCTCCTGCAGTGGACCGCCACCAGTCTCCAGACAGTCACCTCCTGCAGTGGTCCACCACCAGTCTCCAGTCACCTCCTACAGTGGACCACCACCAGTCTCCAGACAGTCACCTCCTGCAGTGGACCACCACCAGTCTCCAGTCACCTCCTGCAGTGGTCCACCACCAGTCTCCAGACAGTCACCTCCTGCAGTGGTCCACCACTAGTCTCCAGACAGTCACCTCCTGCAGTGGTCCACCACCAGTCTCCAGTCACCTCCTGCAGTGGTCCACCACCAGTCTCCAGTCACCTCCTACAGTGGACCACCACCAGTCTCCAGACAGTCACCTCCTGCAGTGGACCACCACCTGTCTCCAGTCACCTCCTGCAGTGGACCGCCACCAGTCTCCAGTCACCTCCTGCAGTGGTCCACCACCAGTCTCCAGTCACCTCCTGCAGTGGTCCACCACCAGTCTCCAGTCACCTCCTGCAGTGGACCGCCACCAGTCTCCAGTCACCTCCTGCAGTGGACCACCACCAGTCTCCAGTCACCTCCTGCAGTGGTCCACCACCAGTCTCCAGTCACCTCCTACAGTGGACCACCACCAGTCTCCAGTCACCTCCTGCAGTGGACCGCCACCAGTCTCCAGTCACTTCCTGCAGTGGACCACCACCAGTCTCCAGTCACCTCCTGCAGTGGACCGCCACCAGTCTCCAGTCACCTCCTGCAGTAGACCACCACCAGTCTCCAGACAGTCACCTCCTGCAGTGGTCCACCACCAGTCTCCAGTCACCTCCTGCAGTGGACCACCACCAGTCTCCAGACAGTCACCTCCTACAGTGGACCACCACCAGTCTCCAGTCACCTCCTGCAGTGGACCACCACCAGTCTCCAGTCACCTCCTGCAGTGGTCCACCACCAGTCTCCAGACAGTCACCTCCTACAGTGGACCACCACCAGTCTCCAGACAGTCACCTCCTGCAGTGGACCACCACCAGTCTCCAGTCACCTCCTGCAGTGGACCACCACCAGTCTCCAGACAGTCACCTCCTACAGTGGACCACCACCAGTCTCCAGACAGTCACCTCCTACAGTGGACCACCATCAGTCTCCAGTCACCTCCTGCAGTGGACCACCACCAGTCTCCAGTCACCTCCTGCAGTGGACCACCACCAGTCTCCAGTCACCTCCTGCAGTGGACCGCCACCAGTCTCCAGTCACCTCTTGCAGTGGTCCACCACCAGTCTCCAGACAGTCACCTCCTACAGTGGACCACCACCAGTCTCCAGTCACCTCCTGCAGTGGACCACCACCAGTCTCCAGACAGTCACCTCCTACAGTGGACCACCACCAGTCTCCAGACAGTCACCTCCTGCAGTGGTCCACCACCAGTCTCCAGACAGTCACCTCCTGCAGTGGACCACCACCAGTCTCCAGACAGTCACCTCCGGCAGTGGTCCACCACCAGTCTCCAGACAGTCACCTCCTGCAGTGGTCCACCACCAGTCTCCAGTCACCTCCTGCAGTGGTCCACCACCAGTCTCCAGTCACCTCCTGCAGTGGACCGCCACCAGTCTCCAGTCACCTCCTGCAGTGGACCACCACCAGTCTCCAGTCACCTCCTGCAGTGGTCCACCACCAGTCTCCAGACAGTCACCTCCTACAGTGGACCACCACCAGTCTCCAGACAGTCACCTCCTGCAGTGGACCACCACCAGTCTCCAGTCACCTCCTGCAGTGGTCCACCACCAGTCTCCAGACAGTCACCTCCTACAGTGGACCACCACCAGTCTCCAGACAGTCACCTCCTGCAGTGGACCACCAGCAGTCTCCAGTCACCTCCTGCAGTGGACCACTACCAGTCTCCAGTCACCTCCT
>NW_025560949.1:0-12155 GCF_020424385.1 Procambarus clarkii | reverse complement strand
TCTTCTGAGGAAACACCCTACATCATAGACGACTCAGGAAATAAACTATGAGGAGAGAACAAGAGCAGGAATTCAGGAAGTTCTGGGAAAAAATTTTCAGGATAAACCCGGAAGAAAATTTAAATTTTTGCCCAATTAATGAAAGGGAAATTACAACTCAAGTCGATAACAGAGCTGCAGCACTATTCCCGACGCAAACAATAGACCTTAACAACATACGCGAGGACTGCCACCTTATGAAACACATAACCATTGCGGAGGTCCATAAAACAATGGGTTTCAAGAACAAGGCGCCGGGCAACAGCAAAATAAATAAGTTGGTATTATCCAACCTACCAGTGATTGCACTCCATCAATACACATGTATCTTAAATGCAGCTCTTGCATCTGGACTATTCCCCACATACTTCAAGAATGCCACAATAAGATTAATCCCCAAGCCAGGTAAACCCCCAACCCAAACTGAAAACTACAGGCCAATTTCCCTCCTCGAAGTACCAGATAAAATAATCGAAAAAATTATCAATCACAGAGACTTGTGAAGTACATGGAAGAGGAAGGGAAGTATAACACCAGGCAGCATGGGTTTAGAAACCGCAGAGGGGCCCATACAGCTATAGCCCTGATCTACCAGCATATAGCCAACGCAGTGTCGAAAAAAGATCAGTGTAATATAGTGCTTAGGGACGTCTCGAAAGCCTTCGACAAAGTGTGGCACACAGGCCTAAAATATAAGATATCTGAACTAGGGCTTCCTGAGAGATTTATTGCTACTCTCTGCAGCTTTATAGAGAATAGAACTGCTAGGCTTAATATCGGCAGCTACTTGGGTGACGTAATGGAACTGAAAAGTAGAGTACCACAAGGAAGCTGCCTCTCCCCCACTCTATTCAACATATATACAGCTGACCTACCCCAACATGGAGAATACTTCACATACGCTGACGATGTCACCCAAATAATTTGCTAACCGGGACCATCAAAGTCGCTACTAGCCGACAAGACCAAGGCAGCAATTGAACTCAAACAAATTTGAGAAGCAATGGAAAATTAACACCAACAAACAAAAGTTTCAGATAATACACATTGCGAAAAAAACCCGGACCCCATCATCCTTGACAACCATCCGATCCAATATGCGGAGGTAGGCAGAATACTGGGATTTACGATAAATAGAACAGGGATACAAATTCATGTAAGGGACCGACTAAACAAAGCCATAGCAGCATTAGGAAAACTGAGAAGATTCCGAAGCCTCAGTACTAACATTCAGATCCACCTATATAAGGCTCTAGTTCGGCCGCATCTAGAGTATCCCCCAGTACCACTACACATTATAAAGAAAACTGACATGCAAAAACTCCAAGCAGTACAAAATAAGGCGCTAAGGAGAGCAGCAAAACACCGTCCACCATATGATCAGACAATCCAGGAGCTCCCTGAACTCCTGAACATACAGCCACTAAACATCAGACTGCAGCACCAAGCCATCAGGGCGTGGAACACCATCGAAATGTTAGAGGACCCCATGTTTAAAAGATTGCTCCAAGATGAGACGCCCCGCTCCCACAGCTGGTGGCCCAAGAGCCTCGATTCTCTGGATGAAAACCCCGCCCCACAGTATATAATCCCCAGATGAGATATATGTGTATATATGAACAGTTCATATATGTGTATATATGAACAACTCGATAAATAATAATGTGTATGAACTCGATAAATAATAATGTGTGTTTTATTATTATTATTTATCGAGTTGTTCAAAGAGCCTTAAACAGAACAACATGTGTGGAGGCATCAGAGTGTGTATATATGAATGCTACACAGTATTCATCTATGGACATTCAAATATGGTGAAACATGTGAAGAACCTCTCACACACTCACAGCTCCCTGACAAGAGGGAGCCAGCTTAGCTTAGCTGCCAACACCCACACATCGTGTCAGCAAGGCGGACAGCCCGCCTGCTTTCATACCTCTCACTGTATTTCCCACTTCTATACTTCCCTTCACCTATGCCTCTCCTTCCTCTTTACTAAAAAAAAAAAACTGTTTTGAATTTCTCAGTGGCACTCAGCAATGGTGTCAATGTTTGATCCAGTGTCAATGAGAACTTTGAGACAAATACCAGCAATGTATACTATAGTCTCTGGGTTGTTTGGAAGATCATTCCATTCTGTGATTGATTGTACTCCATAAGTACAATCACATTCACTGTCATCTGAGATTGGTTGTAATGAAATGTTGTCTTGTACATTATTAACATTCTGGATATGATATGAGGTGCAATATTGTGTTTGCCACCTCGATCCCTATGACCTGATCCTCATACAGTGCTTTTATTCACTGACTGGTTTCTTTAGTGCGGAACGACACATAGCACCAAAATGACCTAGTTTTCTACACTCATAGCATTTCTTACCTTGAACAGGACAAACATTACCTTGGTGCGGGTAGTCTCCTCCACAACTGTAACATTTATTGTTGACATCCTCTGACGTGGGTCGTTGTGACTGCTTGAGTCTTGTTCCATGACTCCAGTTGTGATATGGTTCTCGGCTCAATTTGAAGTTAGGTTTACCACGATAATTTCTTTGATCACGGAGTCCTCCCTGAACCTTACGTACCTCATCACTGTTAGTAACGGTGGTAGAACCGTTGTTGGCACTGCACTCCATGACACGAGCATCACGTGCAGAATCTTCCATTCGACGAGCAATATCCAGTATCTTGGTAAGAGAACTTTCATCATCGACAAGTTCTAGAGCTCTTCGACGGAGACGTGTAGATGTGCATGTTTCACTTATTTGCTGTTTGATTTCTTTGTCAACATCAGCAAACTCACAATGGGCTGCTAAACCCTGCAGACGTGTGTGGTATTGATCCACAGTTTCATTAGAGAGTTGTTTTGCACTCATGAAGTCCATAATTTCCATGGCAGTATTTTGTCTTGGTTTGAAGTGCTCAGTTAATTTGGCTTTGGCAATGTCATGATCTTTGGCACCACCAGTGTCTTTCAGTGTGTCAAAGATGTCACAAACTCGATCACCTACATAATGAAGTAGAAAGGCACGTTTTCTTTCAACACTTTTGATGTCAGAAACTATCAACAAATTTTCAAACCTTTTAAGCCATCTGGTCCACCTCTGCGACAGGTTTGTCTGGTCACAGTCGGGATCAAGTGCAGGAAACTGAGGTATATTTGCCATTTTAACTGTATAAATGTAAACTTATCAGTTAAATGTTCCTCAGAATACTAAACACTTACTGCACTGTATATGTAAGTTAAAAATTCACTGTAATTACTTTAATTTTGCAAAGTACACAAGCATTTTAATGCAAAAGTTCACAATAGTGCACAATACAGCAGCAACTGACCTCTTACCTAGCCTTGTGTACATGTGTTGTTGTTCCTACTCATAGCTGCACAGCAGTTGGTACAGCAGTTGGCGCAGCAGTTGTCAGCGATGTTATTTAAGGAGTTTTCAGCACAGTCAACACAGCAGACAGATCACAGCATCACCAGCATGAAGAATTGTGTAGCACAGAGCGTCATTTTGTACACAAAACATCGGGTTTTGTACAGAGCATCAAAGCGTCGTTTCATACACAGCATCGGCAGATATCGCAGATTCCTCAGCACACAGCATTGGTTAGCACACAGCATCGGTCAGCACACAGCATCAGTCAGCACACAGCATCGGTCAGCACACAGCATCGGTCAGCACACAGCATCGGTCAGCACACAGCATCGGTCAGCACACAGCATCGGTCAGCACACAGCATCGGTCAGCACACAGCATCGGTCAGCACACAGCATCGGTCAGCACACAGCATTGGTCAGCACACAGCATTGGTTAGCACACAGCATTGGTTAGCACACAGCATCGGTCAGCACACAGCATCGGTCAGCACACAGCATCGGTCAGCACACAGCATCGGTCAGCACACAGCATCGCTCAGCACACAGCATCGCTCAGCACACAGCATCGGTCAGCACACAGCATCGGTCAGCACACAGCATCGGTCAGCACACAGCATCGGTCAGCACACAGCATCGGTCAGCACACAGCATCGGTCAGCACAGCATTGGTATGGTGCTCACAGACAACACGACTTCTTCTCCAGGGCGAGACAGCATGCATCTTCCTTGTGTTTTGAGCTGAACAAATACCTGCGTTCACAGTTCATCCTCGTCGCCAGTGTGGTGGTGTTTGTTGCTGAGGAAGTCTTGGTTGTAGGGATGATATAAAGCCATTGCTTGGTTACTGACTTTAATACTTATAAAAGGTACATGACTAGCAGCTTCCAAGCTTGGCGGGCGTCCTGTACGCTCTGTTGTTTTTCTACTGCTGGCGTATGAAACGCAGCGCATACAAACGGATGGTGCCGTTTGCTATGAATATGACAGTATCAGGTAACTCATATTGCATCCAGCCTTGTACTTGCTTCCAGCCTTGTTCCCTTTTTCCCAAGTTTATATTTATAAAATGTTTACATCATAATTAATAATGTCCATAATACCATCGATGCCTCTACACTGGTACTCAACTTGTGGTATATACATGATTTTTCATGTTGGACGAACAGGTCTTGGATGTGAGAGTCTGATAGAGAGGAGTCCGCCGGTGTACGTTGCCAGCTTGTTGAACCATTATATACATAAATAGTAATTTTAGTCATTTAAGAATATATATTAATCTAATTACATTATTAGAATGAACAAAACATTGTTAGTATGATAGTGTCTGAAAGTGGTAAATTTCGTATGTAGTGTGTTTAATTAGAGAATGTATCTGCCTAGTGGTAACTGTGGGAATAGCCAGAGCGCGATTGATGCGAGCCCGCCACTTCAGCGGTTCGTGGGGGAGTTGATCTGGGAACACCTAGAGTTAAGTATAGGTATGTTCTTGTGTTTTGTGCCTAGGTTAAATATTCTAATCAGTGATTACAAGATATATTGTATAAAGCCACCTATTCATATTATTATTACAAGTATAGGTGTGTGTATAGCCTGAGAACACAACTTTTGTCTAATTAAGATTAAAGTATAACATGTATATTTGTGTTTGTGTGTTCACCTCTTCACCTTCAGTTCACCTCTGGTGCCTATGTTTATTATATCAGAGGAGTTTTGGGGATCCATCCTTTTAGACAATCTTGATAGACCTGGTCACATGTCCACTACGAAAATTCTGGAAACTTTCCATATATAAGAAACTTTGGTTCATGAATTATATTGAAATGAGTCTAATGAGTGGAACTCTGAATGCACAGCTCAGACATTGTGTGCTTTAACCACCTCCCTAGATGACATTGTGTTCAGCGATGAAGCCTGCTATTACTTTAATTGTTATAGTCCTTGCCACTGCTGTTGAATATATAATTGTACACGCGCGCACACACCCACCCACAATATTTTATATCATTTGGGAGATGAGATATCAAAGATATACGAGATCAAAGATATATATATATAATGTCGTACCTAATAGCCAGAACACACTTCTCAGCCTACTATGCAAGGCCCGATTTGCCTAATAAGCCAAGTTTTCCTGAATTAATATATTTTCTCTAATTTTTTTCTTATGAAATGATAAAGCTACCCATTTCATTAAGTATGAGGTCAACTTTTTTTTATTGGCATTAAAATTAACGTAGATATATGACCGAACCTAACCAACCCTACCTAACCTAACCTATCTTTATAGGTTAGGTAGCCGAAAAAGTTAGGTTAGGTAGTCGAAAAACAATTAATTCATGAAAACTTGGCTTATTAGGCAAATCGGGCCTTGCATAGTAGGCTGAGAAGTGTGTTCTGGCTATTAGGTACGACATATATATATATATATATATATATATATATATATATATATATATATATATATATATATATATATATATATATATATATATATAATCAAAAGGTATCATTTGGTAGATGAAATACTTCAAGAGTCAGGGACAGCGAAAGACTTGGGGGATTGATATCACGCCAGACCTGTCTCCTGAAGCTCATATCAAGAGGATAACATCAGCGGCATGTGCCAGGTTGGCTAACATAAGAACGGCCTTTAGGAACTTGTGTAAGGAATCTTTCAGAATTTTGTATACCACACATGTCAGAACAATCCTGGAGTATGCGACTCCAGCATGGTGTTCATATCTAGTCAAGCATAAGACTAAACTGGAAAATTTCAATGGTTTGCCACCAGACCCGAATTGAGGGGTATGAACTACGAGGAGAGACTACAGGAATTAAACCAGACAGAACTGGGAGACAGAAGAGTTAGAACGGACATGATCACCACAAAATATTCTCAAAGGATTTGATAGGGTAGATAAAGACAGACTATTTACTACTAGGGGCATAAGCGACCATACGAGTCATAAATACTCATACTCCGCCCAAGTAAAACAGAAACAAACCACACTTAGTGGGTCAGCGGGAGGCTTAGGGTCCGCGCAGGAATATCCCTGAAAAAAAAAATACAAGGGGCACACGCACTAGGGGACACAGGTGGAAATTGAGTGCCCAAATGAGCCAGAGAGACGTTAGAAAGAAATTTTTCAGTGTCAGAGCAGTAGACAAATGGAATGCATTAGGAAGTGATGTGGTGGAGGCTGACTCCATACACAGCTTCATGTGTAGATATGCTAGAGCCCAGTAGGCTCAGGAGCCTGTACATTAGTTGACTGACAGTTGAGAGGCGGGACCAACGAGCCAGAGCTCAACCCCCGCAAGCACAATTAGGTAATTAGATAAATTGGATAAATACGCGCACACACGTTACAGTGAGGGCTGAGACCTTAGATTGGCGTGAAGTCAACAGCGGAGTCCAACAGGGCTCTGTACTCGGTCCTATTCTGTTTCTGATATATGTAAATGATCTCCCGGAAGGAATAGACTCATTCCTCTCAATGTTTGCTGACGATGCCAAAATTATGAGAAGAATAAAGACAGGAGGACGGCTTGATGCTTCAAGAAGACCTAGACAAACTGAAGGAATGGTCGAACAAGTGGTTGTTAGATTTTAACCCAAGCAAAAGTAATGTAAAGAAGATAGGTGTAGCGAGTAGGAGACCAGATACAAGGTATCATTTGGGAGATGAAATTCTTCAAGAGACAGAGAGAGAGAGAGACAGAGAGAGACAGAGACAGAGAGACAGATATACTTGGGGGTTGATATCACGGCAGACCTGTCCCCTGAAGCCCATATCACGTGGATAACATCAGCGACATATGCCAGGTTGGCCAACATAAGAACGGCATTTAGAAATTTTAGTAAGGAATCATTCAGAACTTTGTATACCACATATGTTAGACCAGTTCTGGAGTATGCAGCTCCAGCTTGGAGTCCATATCTAGTCAAGCATAAGACTAAACTGGAGAAGGTTTAAAGGTTTGCCACTAGACTAGTACCCGAGCCGAGAGGTATGAGCTACGAGGAGAGACTGCGGGAGTTAAACCTCACGTCGCTGGAAGACAGAAGAGTTAAGGGGGACATGATCACCACATACAAGATTCTCAAAGGAATTGATAGGGTAGATATGGAAATGCTATTTAACCCAATGGGCACACGCACTAGGGGACACAGGTGGAAATCGAGTGCCCAAATGAGCCACAGATATTAGAAAAAACTTTTTTAGTGTCAGAGTGGTTGACAAATGGAATACATTACGAAGTGGTGATGTGGAGGCAGACTCCATACACAGATTCAAGTATAGATATGATAGAGTGCAGTAGGCTCAGGACCCTGTACATGAATTGATTGACAACTGAGAGGAGGGATCAAAGAGCCAGTGCTCAACCCCCGCCACCTCAAATAGGCGAGTATTCGCACAAAAGAAAAAAACCAGCCTACCTTTAGTCATAATTTACGCTTCATTTCAAAGAATGGACTCGCTATGAAACCGAAATATCAGATTAATGTGGCATTGAAAAATATTTTCAAATTTATTTATAATATAGGATGTTTGTCGAAGATTTATTTGGCTGGATAATAGAAATCAATGACACTATACAAATAAATTTAACATATGTTAAATACTTTAAATTGAAATAGCCAATAGCAATGTGGTCATTACCCCATAATCATCCTGTCAATACTGGAACCCAATCAAATGCAATGTGTGAAGGCCATGTACAAACTATCAATAAAGTTGTAGCTTGGCATGTCAAACATGGCTGCAAGATCAACTATCGTCTGTTACCTAAATGATCAAATAATCTTTAGAAATCGGCGAATTCGGTGAAAACCAGACACTTCTAGAAATGACCCTTCTACGAAGCCATTGGGGCCGTAGACTTCATTTCTTGTCCTATCTTGAACTTGTGGCTGAGTGAACATGTTGGCCTGATTTTATAGGCAGACTCTTGGATGCTGTCTATGGTCAAGACATGTCCTGGCCCGTCCTGATTTATCCACGGTGTAGGGACTGTTTAGGATTCATTGGGGAGCATCAGGCTTGCCACTTTTAAGGTTCTGCCTTTCTACTTTAATCTTGATCGGCACATTTTTACCAGGTTGGCACGGGTAGTGGTGACCTGACTACATCTTCTCCAGGTTGTTGAGGTGGTTGCATAGGGGTTAATGGCAGCCAATCTTGTGCGAGACAATGTGTATCGGTAACGAGGGCTCACATTGAGCTGTAGGTTTCTGAGAGAGTAGCTTAAGCAAGTTAGGCTTCTTAAGGTAGGCAAGAGCTAGAATGGAAGACTGGCGAGATCTCACTATTCTGCCAATAGGGATGTACAAGCCCGAATCTAGCGGGAGGATCAAGAGGAACTTGGTCACCAATGTGCTGTTGTCTTCTCTCTGCCTAAAGGCGTGCGAAGGGGAGCCACACACGGTTGCCGTCCACCAATCAGGGCCCAGCTATATTTAAGGTATGAAATACTCGCTCTGGCGGGCACTTTGAATGTGGTTCTCTCCACAGAGTTCATGTGTTTACTTCCCTTGACGACTGACTGGATTGTGACCCTATTGAGTTCTTGTAACAGCTATACAGGGATCTGGGTCATTCCCAGCTTGCCAGATTCAGGTTCCTGGTGAACTGGTGTTTGGTTCTGTCATAAATATGGACTTTTGCTGTGCCTCATTTGGGACTCCTGGTCATTATCTCTGTCCCTGCATCCTGCAACTCTGCTCTGCTTGCATCGTCGTCCCAGTCGCAGTAAATCGGTGTTGGATCCAGTTTATGTTGGATAGCAGTAAATTTGCCTTTATTATTTTCTCTGGGCAGGGTATGGCTCTGGATGTTAAAGGTTCCTCTGCTGCCAGAACCATCAGGTTCGTGGCACCATCCCCCTCCATGTTGTATGAAGTGTTCATGGACGCCTCTGATCCGGAGCAGGGCTTTGTAACCAGCGTCCACCAGGCTTCCCAGGGACGTTGAATGGGACCGTTCCGTCGGACGCACAGCACGGTGCACGAGTTTGTTGCTGTGTAGCAGTCTGCAGAGGATTCTGTTTCCTCTAGAGACTCTTCTCTTGCTCAAGATCGACTACTTCCCAGTAGTTCCTTCCATGAGATCGTATCCACTCGTAACTAAACTTGTGTAGGTCGGCTTCTGGATTTTCCGGAATTTGTTCTCTGTGCATTTCATGTGTGGGGATGTGTGTCCGTGAGACCAATGGATGTTATCTCATTGCTGTACCATTTCCATGGAATGAACTGTCTACGAAGCACCTTTATGCTGGCTTAGCTAACAATTGTCACCTAGAGGTGGACGCCTGCACATTAGTTGAAAACTGGCGTCTTCACTCCTGCATGGCTCTGTTGAGGGTCTTGCAATGGATGCTTTTTGGCGGGACAGGCCGTGGGCTTTTCAGCTGGTCAGGCCGGGGGGGGGGGGGGGTACTTACATCTTTTCCCAATCCAGCTGCTAATCCGGATGCTGTCTAGACCAGAGTTGTACTGGGGAATGGTGATCCTTCTGTCTCCTTGGTGAACAGCTCAGCCTTGGTTCCAGGTTCCTTTACCTCGGTATGTCAACCTGGGCACTTTTACATGGCTCTGCCTCTTTCAGCAGATTGAGTGAGATTTTTCACTGGTTCGACCTTTTCGGCTCTTCGCATCTGGAGGCTTCTGACAAGGGTTTATCGCCACTTGTAAGGCGAGCAGGTGGATCGTGGCTGCCCAGTATTTGGTTAACTTACCCAATTCCAGCCTGTATTGTGTGGTCATTGGCCGGGTTTCCTGACCTGTGGCCAACAGTGAGCAGCATGTGCTACTGCCCAGAGATGTCTAGACAAGACACTGAACGGGACAGCAACACCAAGGCTTAATGGAGGTGAATTTGCCAGAGTGAACTAGTGGAGAGATGCTCGAGTGTCACGTAAAAAGCCAGAGGTGGAGTGGTGCTGGCTAGTCTCCCTGGTCAGCACTTCACCTTTAACACCTGTACATGGATGACATGATACCGGCGACTGAGGAACTGGAATATTTTCAGATGACAAAGTGTCTGTGAATGAGAAGACGAAAACGTACATAGGAACGACCGATTAGAACTTCCTGAGGTGGTTTCTATGGTGAATTCTGCATGTTGCCAGAAGGGCGACTCCGAGATCATTGGCGACTTTGGGACTCGCCTGTGTCAATGTATACGGCTGGGCCAAGGGAACAAGTGGTCACCAAGCAGCATCATTGTCTTCTACATATCAGTACAGTGTCATGGTGGAATTCTAGTCATCACCAATCAGCGAGGAGTTCAGGTGAGCAGCGAATTCAAGTTACAGGAGAAACACTGGCCACTGTAGATAGTGAGGAAGGGTAATGTGTTTCCAACACCTGCTACTCCATAGTCGGAATTATTCAACATCTTTGTGGCAGCGACAAGTTACATGAAGTTGCCCGAGGTGTGATCTCCCAGCGACCTTGTAGGGCGATGTCGCCTGAGGTGTGAGCTTCCAGCGACCCACCCATCGTCAATATTCACCAATATTGTACCAGTCCGGGGTCCTATCAACAACCACTGCTCTAGGCCAACATTCTCATCATGTAAAGCACAATATTTAGCAGCAAGAATGTTTTTCCATCAGTGAGGGGAGAGGACAGTTCCCGTGCCAGCCATTTTGGAATTTCCTGCACCCATTGCCTGCCGCAAGCCTCTCCGCCACCCACCAGCCTTTGTTTGTTCATCTGTATTGTTCCAGGTAGTGCAATTGCCGTCAATCGTCGCCTCCCGTTTCAATTGCTCTTCAGACGAGTTGTGCAGTTATCCGAGTAACAATTTTGGTGTTAACCTGTGGTTGACTAGTGAGGTCACCAGCACCATCACCACCACTGCTCCATCACACATCAGTGAACTTTTTGTCAAAGCTAGCGAGTGTCACCTGTGCTTCCTTTGCCTTCATCATAGTAACATCGTCTATGCAATATCCATTTGTCCCCCTGACACCGCTATCTCTACTGTGGCGTCCATGTGGGGAATTCTGGCTCATGGGATTGGTATTTATTTTAATTATTAAAGTTCATTTAAATTAATCAATTAATGTATAACGGATTTATTTATTATTTCTTACTATAGCTTAGGCTACAACTTAATAACCCAGTCTGCTATCAATCGAGAATTATCGATTGACATGAAAATTTATAACTATTAGTCCACTGATCTACTGGTTATAGTTTGAGCACTCAATCGCCTTTCCTCAATCGGGAAAATTCCACTGTAATCTCGCTTTCTTTGAACAAGTTGTGAAATTAATTTGTGTTACTTCTTGTACTAACACATTAACCAATAGTAAGTAATTATCAAAAGGAGGCACCAAACCGGGAAGGCTATGCATCACCATCAAATGTGCGGAATAATCAGAGGGCGCTAAATATCATGAAGGATGCCAATACGGGAACAAAAACGCATAAGGGAAACGGTATCAAAAGTATCCGAGTCGCCAAGAATTCTATTGAGGGACAGGCGACTGCGAGGGGCGGTTGGAAAGCAGGACACATGCTCGTCCTGGAAGTCAGGACATTCAACAAGGATATGCACGACCGTAAGAGGGACAATGCAATTAGGACAATAAGGAGCAGGACGGCGCTCCAAGTTAAACGAGTATGGCCAATACGCAACCTCGCCAGAGCCGTTTCCCATCGCCTGTTACAGTGGTAGGGAGGACGGCCACGAGGAAACAACATTTAAGAGAACGTAGTT
>NW_025560948.1:0-10579 GCF_020424385.1 Procambarus clarkii | reverse complement strand
CTACCACCACCACTACCACCACCACCACCACTACCAGTACCAGTGACACTACCAGTGACACTACCACTACCACTACCACCACCACTACCACCACCACCACCACTACCAGTACCAGTGACACTACCACCACCACTACCACCACCACTACCACCACCACCACCACTACCAGTACCAGTGACACTACCAGTGACACTACCAGTGACACTACCACTACCACCACCACCACCACTACCAGTACCAGTGACACTACCAGTGACCCCCGCCCAAGGACTCACGTTACAGAAGCAGTGTTGACACTGGTCATAGAGGGCGTCACTGTAGTTGGCGGAGAAGGTGTCGCCGTGGTTGTACATCATGCCGGCCACCACACACACCCTGAAGGTGCCCTCCTCCACCTGCTGGGCCAGGGACGTGCTGGCCCCCTTGCTGGCCCCCACGCTGCTGGGGGGCCCGCTGGGGGGGCCGCTGGGGGGCCCGCTGGGGGGGCTGGAGGAGGAGGGGCCCCCACTACCAGACCCTCCCCCAGGACCTGTGTGGGAGAGACGTAGAGTTGTTATAACATGGAACCAAGTCTAACCCACCACTCTCCTGAGGTGACTCTCCTGACTCTACTGAGGTGACTCTGCTGAGGTGACTCTCCTGACTCTACTGAGGTGACTCTGCTGAGGTGACTCTCCTGACTCTACTGAGGTGACTCTGCTGAGGTGACTCTCCTGACTCTACTGAGGTGACTCTGCTGAGGTGACTCTCCTGACTCTACTGAGGTGACTTTCCTGACTCTACTGAGGTGACGCTGCTGGCTAGTTTTATGACTTCATGTAGCCTGATGGAACGAGTCTACCCCAGTAAGAGTTACTCTCCCGCCCGGACCTCATTGAGAGGTCAGAGGAAAGATGTATATAGTAAATATATAATAGACATCAGTGAATAATTTGCAAATATGAGCAGAGGATGAGCATTTAAATAAGTGACATGAAATGAAATGTTGATACTTTGGAGATGAGAAGTGGCGCTAGCAGGAGGTCGTGACCTCCCTTGAGCTACAGCAGTCGTCAGATTGTGGTTTGTACATCATGATCTGAGAGAAGGAAGGGTATAGTTCCCTGTGTGTGTTGAAGTGAAGGCTTCTTGATGCCAAGTGTGAGGAAGCTGTTGGAGAACTTCGTACACCAATTCTCTGTGATTTTGATAATTAGAGGCGGCCTGGGAGTGAGTGGTTGTGCCTTTGTGGAACTCTAATTGTGGTGCTTCTTTAACAGAAAGGAAGCAAGTGGGTGTTTCTGCTGTGGAGCCTGCTGGGTGACTCCATGTACTCAAGTCAGGAGCAGAACAGCTGTGAAACAGTCTTAAAGAAACTTTGTTGTACGTCTTAGAGGATGCCATCTTGCAGGGTTTGAGTTGAATTCTCTCGAGCTACAAATTCTGTAGTTTGTGTGGGAGAACTGCAACGTTTGTGTGAGAGAAGTTAGTGAGAGAACTTTGTACCGAAGGAGTATAAGCTGAACTGCAAGGTGGTGCAGGACTTGGAGTTGAGGAGTGGAACTCCAGTAACAGTGAAATATCAAGGAGTGTAGAGGAGCTGCACGTGTCTTGTGTGAAGCTGGTGGAGGAGCTTCACTGACATTCAAGGAGGACTTCATGTGCAGCTGATTGGAGGAACTGCAGGAGTACCTCACGTGATATTTGGAGGACCCAGATTGATGATTGTACTAGGGAGGGGGGGGGGGAACTCGAGTAATGGAACAGAGGATCTTACGGACACGTTGATGTTTAAGGGAGTAGTTGATGGCGTTTTGGCATAAAAGGCGCAGTGCAAGGTCAGAGATTGATTCTTTTTGTAGAGTAGGAAATATGTGAATATTTTATGTGCCAAGTATTGGAGCGTAAAGCAGTGAAGGGAGCAGCAGGTTGTAGGCTGGAGTGTAAGCAGCAGCCTCATACAGTTAGAGGTTAGAGGGACATGAGGCGATATTGGAGTGTTATCAGTAGGCTGGAGTGTAAGCAGCAGCCTCATACAGTTAGAGGTTAGAGGGACATGAGGCGATATTGGAGTGTTATCAGTAGGCTGGAGTGTAAGCAGCAGCCTCATACAGTTAGAGGTTAGAGGGACATGAGGTGATATTGGAGTGTTATCAGTTGGTAGCAGCCTAAGAGGTTGTATTGTTTTATAACTATTCTCGTGTGTATATTGTGTATGTTCTTATGTATTAAATGTTATATTTGTTAGTTGGCTTTTGCTCTTGTCCTGGTGAGGCTTCCTGGCTAGAGAGAGAGAGAGAGAGAGAGAGAGAGAGAGAGAGAGAGAGAGAGAGAGAGAGAGAGAGAGAGAGAGAGAGAGAGAGAGAGAGAGAGAGAGAGAGAGGAGAGAGAGAGAGAGAGAGAGAGAGAGAGAGAGAGAGAGAGAGAGAGAGAGAGAGAGAGAGAGAGAGACACGGCTATAACTTGGGTGACAGTGGACTATAACTAAGAGGGATTGAGAGATCATGCCACAGTAAGGAGAGTGCGGGGAGTCACAGCGGCTCGAGAGGGGGTGTGTACACATGACAACTAGGCAGTATGAGCCAAACCCCTGAAATAGAGGTAACGCTGAACCCCTCTCTTAGAACCAGACGCTTACGAGGGTGATATCCCAAATGATTACAAGTATCAGGTTGGTTCAACTAACCCAAGTGTCATTGTATACAACCCCTATCCCCTATCCTCTCCCCTGATAGAATACTAGTGACTCTCCTGAGATATGACTAGTGGGTTGTGACTCAAGATGACTATACTGGGTTGTGATTCATGATCAATCTTGATCAACTAGGTTGTGAGAACAGATGTACAGCTCCATCTTAAGACTTTCGAAGCAGGAAGAACACACCTGAGCAAATGTGCACACAAGTGACACACACACTTAGTCAACACTGTTGCAGGTACATGTGTGCAAGTTGATCAGTCATGTGTCAGACATCATTAATCCTAAGAGCCATGGTTGACCAACGGCAGGACACGTGTGGAACACGTGTGTGGTGACTGTGTGCATGTGGTGTACACTATGTGTTGGGGACCACTAGACCATGTGGTGTGTTGGGGACTACTAGACCATGTGGAGTGTTGGGGACCACTAGACCATGTGGTGTGTTGGGGACCACTAGACCATGTGGTGTGTTGGGGACCACTAGACCATGTGGAGTGTTGGGGACCACTAGACCATGTGGAGTGTTGGGGACCACTAGACCATGTGGTGTGTGGGGACCACTAGACCATGTGGTGTGTTGGGGACCACTAGACCATGTGGTGTGTTGGGGACCACTAGACCATGTGGTGTGTTGGGGACCACTAGACCATGTGGTGTGTTGGGGACCACTAGACCATGTGGTGTGTTGGGGACCACTAGACCATGTGGTATGTTGGGGACCACTAGACCATGTGGTGTGTTGCGGACCATGACATGCCAGAAACTGTGTGGCAAGTCAACACCTGTGGTGAGGGAGGGATATAACACGTGCAGTGAGAGAGGGAGACAACACGTGCAGTGAGGGAGGGAGACAACACGTGCAGTGAGGGAGGGAGACAACACGTGCAGTGAGGGAGGAGACAACACGTGCAGTGAGAGAGGGAGACAACACGTGCAGTGAGGGAGGGAGACAACACGTGCAGTGAGGGAGGGAGACAACACGTGCAGTGAGGGAGGGAGACAACACGTGCAGTGAGGGAGGGAGACAACACGTGCTGTGAGGGAGGGAGACAACACCTGCAGTGAGGGAGGGAGATAACACGTGCTGTGAGGGAGGGAGACAACACCTGCAGTGAGGGAGGGAGATAACACGTGCTGTGAGGGAGGGAGACAACACCTGCAGTGAGGGAGGGAGATAACACGTGCTGTGAGGGAGGGAGACAACACCTGCAGTGAGGGAGGGAGATAACACGTGCTGTGAGGGAGGGAGACAACACCTGCAGTGAGGGAGGGAGAACAACACGTGCAGTGAGAGAGGGAGACAACACGTGCAATGAGGGAGGGAGATAACACGTGCAGTGAGAGAGGGAGACAACACGTGCAGTGAGGGAGGGAGACAACACGTGCAGTGAGAGAGGGAGACAACACGTGCAGTGAGAGAGGGAGACAACACGTGCAGTGAGGGAGGGAGATAACACGTGCAGTGAGGGAGGGAGACAACACGTGCAGTGAGGGAGGGAGATAACACGTGCAGTGAGGGAGGGAGACAACACGTGCAGTGAGGGAGGGAGACAACACCTGCAGTGAGGGAGGGAGACAACACCTGCAGTGAGAGAGGGAGACAACACGTGCAGTGAGGGAGGGAGATAACACGTGCAGTGAGGGAGGGAGACAACACGTGCAGTGAGGGAGGGAGACAACACGTGCAGTGAGGGAGGGAGACAACACGTGCAGTGAGGGAGGGAGACAACACCTGCAGTGAGAGAGGGAGACAACACGTGCAGTGAGGGAGGGAGATAACACGTGCAGTGAGGGAGGGAGACAACACGTGCAGTGAGGGAGGGAGATAACACGTGCAGTGAGAGAGGGAGACAACACGTGCAGTGAAGGAGGGAGATAACACGTGCAGTGAGGGAGGGAGACAACACGTGCAGTGAGGGAGGGAGACAACACCTGCAGTGAGGGAGGGAGACAACACCTGCAGTGAGATAGGGAGACAACACGTGCAGTGAGGGAGGGAGACAACACGTGCAGTGAGAGAGGGAGACAACACGTGCAGTGAGGGAGGGAGACAACACGTGCAGTGAGGGAGGGAGACAACACGTGCAGTGAGGGAGGGAGACAACACCTGCAGTGAGGGAGGGAGACAACACGTGCTGTGAGGGAGGGAGACAACACCTGCAGTGAGGGAGGGAGACAACACGTGCTGTGAGGGTGGGAGACAACACGTGCAGTGAGGGAGGGAGACAACACCTGCAGTGAGGGAGGGAGACAACACCTGCAGTGAGGGAGGGAGACAACACCTGCAGTGAGGGAGGGAGACAACACGTGCAGTGAGGGAGGGAGATAACACCTGCAGTGAGGGAGACAACACGTGCAGTGAGGGAGGGAGACAACACCTGCAGTGAGGGAGGGAGACAACACCTGCAGTGAGGGAGGGAGACAACACCTGCAGTGAGAGAGGGAGACAACACGTGCAGTGAGGGAGGGAGATAACACCTGCAGTGAGGGAGGGAGACAACACGTTCAGTGAGGGAGGGAGATAACACGTGCAGTGAGGGAGGGAGACAACACGTGCAGTGAGGGAGGGAGACAACACGTGCAGTGAGGGAGGGAGACAACACCTGCAGTGAGGGAGGGAGACAACACGTGCTGTGAGGGAGGGAGACAACACCTGCAGTGAGGGAGGGAGACAACACGTGCTGTGAGGGAGGGAGACAACACCTGCAGTGAGGGAGGGAGACAACACGTGCTGTGAGGGAGGGAGACAACACCTGCAGTGAGGGAGGGAGACAACACCTGCAGTGAGGGAGGGAGATAACACGTGCAGTGAGGGAGGGAGACAACACCTGCAGTGAGGGAGGGAGATAACACGTGCAGTGAGGGAGGGAGACAACACCTGCAGTGAGGGAGGGAGATAACACGTGCAGTGAGAAAGAGAGACAATACCTGAGCATATGGAGCAACACTCGCCCTGGTCAGGGCCACCGCTGCACCCGTCCGGACACAGATCACTCGTACAGTCGTAGTCGAACACTCCGTCCTCGTCCTGCTCGGCGGGGAGGAAGAGAAAGCAGAGATAAACACTAGAGATAAGGCACACAAAAAATAATTTAGAATGAGTGATGATTAGATGATCTAATTAGTTAGGTTCGGGCACTTAATTGCCCGAAACTAACCGCTGGCCCCAGGTGTAGAAAACGTGGGTGTTGTGCCTAAGGTCGCCAGTCATGAGGACGTCTCTGTTGACATTGTGGTGGATGGGGTGACGGTACGCTGTCATGTACTCTGAGGTTCTTAATGTCTATACAACTCCAGCATGACAAATCAATGTGGATGGCTGTGCCTGTGTGTGTGTGTGTGTGTGTGTGTGTGTGTGTGTGTGTGTGTGTGGTGTGTGTGTGTGTACTCATCTATTTGTACTCACCTATTTGTGCTTGCAGGATCGAGCATTGACTCTTGGATCCCGCCTTTCCAGCTATCGGTTGTTTACAGCAATGACTCCTGTCCCATTTCCCAATCATACCTAGTTTTAAAAGTATGAATAGTATTGGCTTCCACAACCTGTTCCCCAAGTGCATTCCATTTTTCCATACTCTCACGCTAAAAGAAAACTTCCTAACATCTCTGTGACTCATTTGAGTTTCCAGTTTCCACCCATGTCCCCTCGTTCTGTTATTATTACGTGTGAACATTTCATCTATTTCCACTTTGTTAATTCCTCTGAGTATTTTATATGTCCCTATCATATCTCCTCTCTCCCTTCTTTTCTCTAGTGTCGTAAGGTTCAGTTCCTTCAGACGCTCTTCATATCCCATCCCTCGTAACTCTGGGACAAGCCTCGTCGCAAACCTCTGAACCTTCTCCAGTTTCTTTATGTGTTTCTTCAGGTGGGGGCTCCATAATGGCGCGGCATACTCTAAGACGGGTCTCACGTAGGCAGTGTAAAGCGCCCTAAAAGCCTCCTCATTTAGGTTTCTGAATGAAGTTCTAATTTTCGCCAGTGTAGAGTACGCTGCTGTCGTTATCCTATTTATATGTGCCTCTGGAGTTAGATTAGGTGTCACATCCACTCCCAGGTCTCTTTCTCGAATCGTTACAGGTAGGCTGTTCCCCTTCATTGTGTACTGTCCCTTTGGTCTCCTGTCACCTGATCCCATTTCCATAACTTACCTTTACTGGTGTTAAACTCCAGTAGCCATTTCCCTGACCATCTCTGCAGCCTGTTTAAGTCCTCTTGGAGGATCCTACAATCCTCGTCTGTCACAACTCTTCTCATTAATTTTGCGTCATCCGCAAACATTGACATGTATGATTCCACTCCTGTAAACATATCATTTACGTAAATTAGAAAGAGGATTGGTCCCAGCACCGATCCTTGAGGTACTCCACTTGTTACTGTTCGCCAGTCCGATTTCTCGCCCCTTACCATTACTCTCTGGCTCCTTCCTGTTAGGTAGTTCTTCACCCATACTAGGGCCTTTCCGCTTACTCCTGCCTGCCTCTCAAGTTTGTATAGCAGTCTCATGTGCGGTACTGTATCAAAGGCCTTTTGGCAGTCAAGAAATATGCAGTCTGTCCTGCCTTATCCTTGTTACTTTATCATAGAATTCTAAAAGGTTTGTTAGGCATGATTTCCCTGTCCAGAACCCATGTTGGTGCTTGTTTACAAACCCAATGCTCTCCAGGTGCTCAACAAGTCTTAGCCTAATTATTCTTTCAAGTATTTTGCAGGGGATGCTTGTCAGTGATACGGGTCTGTAGTTAAGTGCCTCCTCCCTATCACCTTTTTTGAAAATCGGTACGACATTTGCCTCCTTCCAGCAACTGGGCAATTCTCCCGACATAAGTGACTCATTAAAGATCATTGCCAGAGGCACGCTGAGAGCCTGCGCTGCCTCTTTAAGTATCCACGGTGATACTTTGTCTGGTCCAACAGCTTTATTTGCATCCAGTGTTGTCAACTGTTTCATTACATCCTCTGCTGTCACCTCTATATCTGATAGTCTTCATCTTGGGTAATATCTTCTAACAATGGGAGCTGCTCAGGCTCGGTTGTGAACACTCCATGGAATTTTGCATTCAGTACCTTGCAGATTTCCTTGTCGCTTTCTGTATATGCCCCTTCTGTTTTCCTCAGTCTTGTCACTTGGTCATTTACGACATCTTCCTTCTTATATGGCTATGTAGTAATTTAGGTTGCTTTTTCGCTTTGACTGCAATATCATTCTCATAATTTCTTTCCGACACTCGTCTTATGTTAATGTAATCATTCCTAGCTCTGTTACATCTAATCCTGTTGTCCTCTGTCCTTTGTCTTCTGTACTTCCTCCACTCCCTCCTGCTTCTCACCTTTGCTTCCTGACACTGTCTATTAAACCATGGGTAACTATATTCCTCCTGCTTTTTCCTTTATTGTTGGAATAAATCTCTCTTCAGCCTCCTTGCATTTCAATATGACTTGGTTCATCATACCTTGCACTGTTTTTCCTCTAAGTTCTTCCTCCCACTGCACTTCTCCCAGGTAGTCCCTTATCCTTCTGTAGTCCCCTTTTCTGTAATCAAGTCTCCTTTCCCGGACCTCTTGTCCTTTGGTCACAATTTTAAGCTCCATCATGTAGTCAAAGACTAGGACACAATGGTCACTAGCTCCTAGTGGTATTTCATGTTCCAACTGCTCGATGTCTTCTACATTCTGGGTGAAAATGAGATCTAATAGGCTGGGCGTATCTCCTCCTCTTTCCCTAGTATCTTCTTTCACATGCTGTGTTAGGAAATTCCTGTCAATAACGTCTACCAGCTTCGCTCCCCAGGTCTCCTCCCCGCCATGGGGATTCCTCGTTTCCCAATCTATCTCTCCGTGATTTAGGTCCCCCATGACCAGCAGCTTCGTTGCTGGTCATGGTCATGGGCGCTAAAGTTGCTGCCCTCTGCAGTTCACCTATACATGTCTTGTTGCTGTCCTCGTACTCCTGCCTGGGCCTTCTACTGTTTGGTGGGGGATTGTAGAGTATCAAGATTACAATCTTCTTCCCATCCACTGTCAGAGTTCCATGTATGAAGCTCGTGCTTTCATTGGTACCCGGATTTTCCAGCTCATCAAACTTCCATTTCCGCTTTATTAGTAGTGCCACTCCTCCTCCCTGTCTCTGTGTCCTTTCTTTCTTATCACCTGGTACCCCTCTGGAAAGATTGCATCCGAGATCATGCCATTTATTTTAGTTTCCACTATTGCCACTATGTCTGGGTCAGCCTCACTAACTCTTTCTTTTATCTCTTCTGCTTTATTGGCTACCCCATCAGCATGGTGTACCAAACCTTGAGACTCTTCTTGGAAACTCGGGTGTCAGAGTTCCCCTTTCACCAGGGGTCTGGGGGGAAACTGGGGGGTGTCTGGGGGGGCAAGTGGGGGCTGTGGGGGTGAGTGGGGGGGTGCTAGGGGGTGCCTGGGAGTGCCTGGTAGGCGAATGGGGTTTGGGCATCTAGGGGGGTAGGAAGGGCATAATGGGTCTGAAAGTTAGGGGTCTGAATAGCATAGGGGGGTTGAGAAATAGAGTGAGACTGAGAGTCAGATAGAGGTTGAGAGGTTGGAGGGGAGAGGGATACTGAGGGCAGAGGGCTGAGATGAGAATGGAGCATGGGTGCTGGGAGTGGAAGAGAGGGTGTATTAGTTAGGGGGGAATCGGGGGTAAACTGTATATGGAGTCAGCCTCCACCACATCGCTGCCTAATGTGTGTGTGTGTTGTGTGTGTGTGTGTGTGTGTGTGTGTGTGTGTGTGTGTGTGTGTGGGGGGGGGGGGGGGGCGGGGGGACTGATAATCAAGAAACAATATTGATAGCCCCAGCCATTATTCCTAGTCTGTCTTTCAATGACTTCTCTAAACTGCGATTTACCTCCATATTTTCCGATCAGTTATGACTGGTCTGGTGAGGGTCTGCCTCGCCGGGAAACATTGCAACAATAGATCAGATCCCGTCACTTATGACACTTAGAATATGGTAAGGAAGCAACTTTACCTCATAGAGTAACTAGTGCGTACCAGTGAAGGATAAACACCTTCCTATAGTTTACTAATTAACATATACGACGCCTCACCCCTAACAAGAAGTAATGGCTGTTATCTCCTAGAATACCAGATAGATATTATCAACCAGTCCTGCTAATAGAACGTCGCATTTCGAACCTATACTCTAAGGCCAAAAATAGTCATACTGGAAAATGCAAGCGGCTCGGGAAACTGTCATCCTCTCTCGTTTTCTGTTGTGGGTCCTCTGGTAGGGTAGGATTATGGCACTTTAATACGACAGTTTCCTGATGTTGGGACACCTTAGGAGGACGGGCAGCACTCTGGGACACACTAACAACGGTGCCAACGGTGCCACTACCTCGTGGAACACTCTGGGGGTCACAGTAACAACGGTGCCAAGTGTTCCGTTACCTCGTGGAACACTCTGGGGTCACAGTAACAACGGTGGCAAGTGTTCCGTTACCTCGTGGAACACACTGGGGGTCACAGTAACAACGGTGCCACTACCTCGTGGAACACTCTGGGGGTCACAGTAACAACGGTGCCAACGGTGCCACTACCTCGTGGAACACTCTGGGGGTCACAGTAACAACGGTGCCAACGGTGCCACTACCTCGTGGAACACTCTGGGGGTCACAGTAACAACGGTGCCAACGGTGCCACTACCTCGTGGAACACTCTGGGGGTCACAGTAACAACGGTGCCAACGGTGCCACTACCTCGTGGAACACTCTGGGGGTCACAGTAACAACGGTGCCAACGGTGCCACTACCTCGTGGAACACTCTGGGGGTCACAGTAACAACGGTGCCAACGGTGCCACTACCTCGTGGAACACTCTGGGGGTCACAGTAACAACGGTGCCAACGGTGCCAAGCTTGTTATAACAATC